>LNAC01001971.1:30856-61550 GCA_002007465.1 Ailurus styani
TTTGAGGGGGGTTCTCTGTGCCTCCTGGATTTTGATGTTTGTCCCCTTCACCAAATTAGGGAAATTCTGTACTATAATTTGCTCCAGTATACCTTCTGCCAGCCTCTCTCTTTTCCTGTTCTGGGATCCCAAGTATTCTAATATTGCTTCGTCTTCTGGTATCACTTTTCTCTTGAATTCTCCCCCCATGGTCCAGTAGTTGTTTGCTTCTCTTTTCCTCCGCTTCTTTATTCTCTGACATTTTGTCTTCTAAATCACTAATCCTGTCTTCTGCCTCATTTATCCTAGCAGTAAGAGGCTCCATTTTTTATTGTACCTCATTAATAGCTTTTTTTATTTCAAGCTTGGTTAGATTTTCATTCTTTATTTTCTCCAGAAAGGGTTTTTATTTCTCTAGAGAGGGACTCTCCATTATCTTCCATGCTTTTTTGAGCACAGCCAGCAACTTAATAATCTTCATTCTGAACTCTAGTTCTGTCATATTACTAATGTCCACATTGATTAGGTGCCTAGCCATAAGTACTGCCTCTTCTTTTTTTTGTGTGTTGATTTTTTCCACCTTGTCATTTTATGCAGATAAGAATATATGGATGTGAGAACAAAATACTAAAGGGTAGCAATGACCCCAGAGAAGTATACACTAACCTAATCAGAAGAGACCTGGAACTGGGGAGAAAAGAAAGAGGGGAAACAAAAAGCAGGGAAACAAAATCAAATACACAGAAACTAAAAAAATAAATAAATAAAACAAAATCCTATATCTATATTTATATTATCTATTTCTGTTTCTATATCTATCTCTGTCTCTGACTCCATCTCTATATCTATCTATATCTATATCTATATCTATATCTATATCTATATCTATATCTATATCTATTAGACTGGTGAATTAAACAGACCCTATATGTATATAAAAAATAAGGTTAAATGCAATGAAGGTATAAAATATGGCTATAAAAATGAAAATTAAAAAAGATTAAAAACTGTTAATAAAATATAATCGTTAAAAACATTAAAATAGGTAAAAGGAAAAAAATTAAAAGAGTAAGAAAAAAATAAAATTCAAAGAATTTAACTTTCAACGACTAAAGGATCATGGGGAAGAAGCCATTAATTCTCCTACTCCTCCGCCATCTTGCCCTGACTCCTTGATAATAGTTTCTGATGATTGTTTCTATTTCCATGGTGTTAGTCGTGATCTCTCCCCTTTCATTCATAATTTTATTAATTTGGGTCCTCCCTCTTTTCTTCTGGATTAGTTTGGCCAGTGGTTTATTGATCTTATTAATTGCTTCAAAGAACAACCTTCTAGTTTCATTGATGTGTTCTACAGTATCTCTAGTTGCTAACTCATTGAACTCTGCTCTAATTTTAAGTATTTCCCCTCTTGTGTGTGGGGTGTCTTAATTTGTTTTTGATTTTCCAGTTCCTTAATGTATAAAGAGAGTTGGTGTATTAGGGATTTTTCAGTTTTCTTGAGTGAGGCTTGGATGGCTATGTATTTCCTCCTTAGGACCACCTTTACTGTATCCCATAGGTTTTGCAGTCAAATGCTCTACCCCTGAGCTATACCCCCAGTATCCCATAGGTTTTGGACCAATGTGTCCATTCTCAATGGCTTCCATGAATTGTTTAAGTTCTTCTTTGATTTCTTGTTTGATCCAAACATTCTTGAGCAAGTTGGTCTTTAGCTTCCAAGTATTTGACCTCTTTCCTACCTTTTTCTTGTGGTTGAGTTCCAGATTCAAAGCATGTGGTCTGAGAATATGCAGGGAATAATCTCAGTCTTTTGGTATCAGTTGAGGCCTGATTTGTAACCCAGTAAATGGTCTATTCTGGAGAAAGTTCCATGTGTGCTTGAGAAGACTAAGTCTTCTGTTGTTTTAGGGTGGAATGTTCTGTATATATCTATGAGATCCATCTGATCATATGTGTCATTCAAAGCTCTTGTTTCTTTGTTGATTTTCTGCTTAGATGGTCTATTACTGACAGTGGCATGTTAAGATCCCCTATAATTAGTGTTTTCTTATCAATATGACTTTTTATTTTGATTAACAATTAGCTTATGTAGTTGGCTGCTCTCATGTTGGGGCCATAAATATTTACAATGGTTAGATCTTCTTTGTGGGTAGTCCACTTAAGAATGATCTACACTTGATCTTAGCCAAAAGGCCAAGAAGCAATTTAAGAATGATGTAGTGTCCTTCTGTATCTCTGACTGCAATCTTTAGCTTAAAATCTAATTTATCATATATGAGCATTGCTACCCCAGCTTTCTTTTGTGGCCCGTTGGCATGAGAGATTGTTCTTCATCCCTTCACTTTCAGTATGGATGCATCTTTAGGTTCAAAATGTGTCCCTTTAAGACAGCATATGGACGTGTCCTGTCGTTTTATCCAGTCTTCATCCCTATGCCATTTTATGGGAGCATTTAGGCCATTCACTTTGAGGGTGATTATTGAAATACAAGTTTTTATTGATATCATGTTCCCTGTGAAGACTTTGTTTCTATAGATTGTCTCTGTAACTTTCTGTTCTATGTCACTCTTGGCTTTTTCTTCTTTTATAGAACCCCGCTTTATATTTCTTGTAGTGCCGGCTTGGTGGTCACATAATCTTTTAAACCATGCTGGTCTTGGAAGATCTTTATGTCTCCTTCCATTCTGAATGTCAATCTTGCTGGATAAAGTACTTTTGGCTGCATGTTTTTCTCATTTAGTTCCCTGAATATGTCTTACCAGCCCGTTATGGCTTGCCAGGTTTCTGTGGACAGGTCTGATGGTATTCTGATGGTCCTCCTTCTTTACATAAGGAATCTCCTCCCCCTAACTGCCCTTAAGACATCTTCTCTGAATTTATGACTCATGAATTTCACATTAACATGCCTGGAGGTCTTTCTACCTTCGTTGATCTTGGTGGGGGTGTCCTCTCTGCCTGTAGGACATGAACACTTTTTCCATTCCCCATATTAGGAAAGTTTTCATCTAAGATTTGTTCAACTGTATCTTCTAGTCTTCCTTCTCTCTCCACCCTCTCAGGAATCCCAATAATTCTGACATTAGAATGTTTCATGGCATCATTCATTTCCTGAATTCTGTTTTCATGGCCCCTAAGCTGTTTGTTCCAAGGCTCCTCCTGGCCCTTCTTTTCTATCATTTTGTCTTCTAGATCACTAATTCAATCTTCTGCCTCATTTACCCTAGCTGTTAGAGTATTTAGATTAGATTGGATCTCACTGATAACATTTTTAAGTTCTGCTAGATCAGCATTCACTCCCACGCTTAGAGATTCTATGTTGCCCCCAATGGTCTTCTGAAATCTAGCCATTGCCTGGATAATTGTTACCCTGAATTCTATTTCCAACCTATTGTTTATATCCATATCCAATAGTTTTGTGGCAGAAGTCACAGTCTCTGAATTTTTCCTCTGTTGGGTGTTCCTCCACCTAGTCCTTTTGGTGAGAGGTGGTTGAGGGGATGTATAGCTGAATATATCAACCACGATCCAGGCAAGTTGCACCTTGGAACGCTTGGGAGCAATCGGATGTCACCACTGAAAAGAAAGAAAAAGAAAAAAGAGTTAAAGAGAAAAAAATTTATAAAACTCAGCCAAAATGAGCCCCCAAAGATTTATAAGGCACAAAAACAAAAACGACCCAAAAAAAGACTGACACATGTAAATGGAAAAAAAAAGAAAATCCCAGCCAAAATGGACCCCAAGAATAAGATTTATATAGTACAAAAACAAAAACAAATACACAGAAAAACTGACAAAAGAATTAGATGAAAAGGTGGTTATAAACCCTTGATGTGGGTGAGAAAGGTTATTTCAGTTCTTCCTGGGTGTATCTTGCTATCTTTGTTAAAGGACTCAACTTTCCAGAAATACAGGGAAATTAAAACTGGTTTATATATAGGGGTAGTATTGAATAGGGAAAAAAGACTACCTTGAAACTTATATCTATATGGGTATGGGTATACCATATTTTGTTCATTTGCTGACCAATTAATGAACATTTGGGTTGTGTTCACCTTTCAGCTTCTATGAATATGTTTCTCTGAACATAGGCATCTAAGTCATTGTATGGAACTATGTTTTAAGTTTCTGTTCAAATTCCAGTTAGTTAACATACAGTATAACACTAGTTTTAGGTGTACAATATAGTGATTCAACACTTCCATACAACACCTGGTGTTCATCACAAATGCACACCTTAATCCCCATCACTTATTTAACCCATCCCTGCCATTCAGTTCCCTTTGGTAAACATCATTTTGTCCTCTATGGTTAAGAGTCTATTTCTTGGTTTCTCTCTCTCTTTTTTTCCTATTTCTTCATTTGTTTTGTCTCTTAAATTCCAAATATGAGTGAAATCATTAGGTATTTATTTGTCTTTCTCTGACTTATTTCACTCAGCATAATATTCTTTAGCTCCACCCATATCATTGCAAATAGCAAGATTTCATTCTTTTTTATGCATGAGCAATATTCCATTCCCTACATATACCATAACTTATTTATCCATTCCTCAGTCAGTGGACACTTGACCTGTTTCTATAATTTGGCATGGTAGGTAATGTTACTAAAACATCAGGGTGCAAGTATCCCTATGAATTAGTATTTTTGTATTCTTTGGGTAAATACTCAGTATTGCAATTGCTGGTTTGTAGGGTAGCTCCATTTTTCACTTTTTAAGGAACCTCCATACTGTTTCCCAGAGTGGCTGCACCACTTTGCACTTTCACCAACAGTTTCTCCACATGTTCGTCAATACCTGTTTTTTCTTCTGTTGCTAATTTTAGCCAATCTGACACGTGTGAGATGATGTGTCATTGTAGTTTTGATTTGTATTTTCCTGATGATGAGTGATGTGTTGAGTATCTTTGCATGAGTCTGTGGGCCATCTGGATGCCTTCTTTGGAGAAATGTCTCTTCGTATCTTTTATCCATTTCTTAACTGAGTAATTTGTTTCTTGGGTGTATAGTTTGGTAAGTTCTTTCTAGATTTTGAATAATAACCCTTTATCAGACATGTCACCTGAAAATATCTTCTCCCATTTTGAAAGTCACCTTTTAGTTTTGTTCATTGTTTACATCACTGGGCAGAAGCTTTTTATCATGATGAAGTTCCATTGATTAATTATTTGTTGTTGTTTCCCTTGCATCAGGAGATGTGTCTAGTAAGAACTTGTAACAGCCAATGTCAAAGAGGTTGAAACCTGTGTTCTACTCTAGGATTCTGATGGATTCTTGTCTCACATTTATGTCCTTCATTCAAATTGAATTTATTTTTGTGTATGGTATAAGAAAGTGACCCAGTTTTTTTAAATCATTATTTTCCCCAGGGGTACAGGTCTATGAATCATCAGGCTTACACCTTTCACAGCACTCACCATAGCACAAAACCTCCCCAATGTCCAAACCCAGCCATCCTATCCCTACCCTACCACCCCCCAGTAACCCTCAGTTTGTTTTGTGAGATTAGGAGTCTCTTATGGTTTGTCTCCTTCCCCATCTTAACTTGTTTCATTATTTATCCCTCCCTACACCCCATGAGCCCTGACCCTGTCCCTCAAGTTTCTCATATCAGAGAGATCATATGATAATTGTCTTTCTCTGATTGACTTATGTTGCTCAGCATAATACCCTCTAGTTCCATCCACGTCATTGCAAACAGCAAGATTTCATTTCTTTTGACAGCTGCATAGTATTGCATTGTATATATATATACCACATCTTCTTTATCCATTCATCTGTTGATGGACATCTAGGTTCTTTCCATAGTTTGGCTATTGTGGACATTGCTGCTATAAACATTCGGGTGCACGTGCCCCTGAGGAACACTACCNAGATTGCTAGGTCGTAGGGTAGCTCTATTTTCAACTTTTTGAGGAAACTTCATACTCTTTTCCAGAGTGGCTGCACCAGCTTGCATTCCCACCAACAGTGTAGGAGGGTTCCCCTTTCTCCACAACCTCGCCAACATCTGTCATTTCCTGACTTGTTGATTTTAGCCATTCTGACTGGTGTNTGTGTAGGTGGTATTTCACTGTGGTTTTGATTTGTATTTCCCTGATGCCGACTGATGTTGAGCACTTTCTCATGTGTCTGTTGGCCATTTGGATGTCTTCTTTGGAGAAATGTCTGTTCATGTCTTCTGCCCATTTCTTGACTGTGTTATTTGTTTTATGGGTGTTGAGTTTGAGAAGGTCTTTATAAATTTTGGATACAAGCTCTTTATCTGATATGTCATTTGCAAATATCTTCTCCCATGCTGTCATTTGTCTTTTGGTTTTGTTGACTGTTTCCTTTGCTGTGTAAAAGCTTTTTTTTAAAGATTTTATTTATTTATTTGACAGAGAGAGATTACAAGTAGGCAGAGAGGAGGTTCCTAGGAAGAAGTTGCTGCGGTTGAGGTCGAAGAGGTTGCTGCCTGTGTTCTCCTCGAGGATTTTGATGGNTGAGGACCCTGAGATCATGACCTCAGCAGAAGGCAGAGGCGTCAACCCACTGAGCCACCCAGGCGCCCTGTGCAAAAGCTTTTAATCTTGCTTAAGTAACAATAGTTCATTTTTGCACTTGCTTCCCTCGCCTTTAGTGATGTTCCTAGGAAGAAGTGTCTGTGGTTGAGGTCAAAGAGGTTGCTGCCTGTGTTCTCCTCAAGGATTTTGATGGATTCCTTTCTCACATTGAGGTCTTTTATCCATTTTGAGTCTATTTTTGTGTGTGGTGTCAGGNATGTGGTGTAAGGAAATGACCCAGTGTCATTCTGCATGTGTCTGTCCATTTTTCCCAACACCATTTGTTGAAGAGACTGTCTTTTACCCATTGGACATTCTTTCCTGCTTTGTTGAAGATTAGTTGACCATTGAGTTGAGGGTCCATTTTTGGGTTCTCTATTCTGTTCCACTGGTCTATGTGTCTGTTTTTGTGCCAGTACNTTACCATATTGACTTGATGATGACAGCTTTGTAATAGAGCTTGAAGTCTTGAATTGTGATGCCGCCAACTTTACTTTTTTTTCTGACATTCCTTTGGCTCTTCGGGGTCCTTTCTCGTTCCTTATAAATTTTAGGATAATTTGTTCCATTTCTTTGAAAGTAATTGCTGGTATTTTGAAGGGGATTGCATTAAATGTGTAGATTGCTCTAGGTAGCATAGACATTTTCACAATATTTGTTCTTACAATGCATAAGCATGGAATGTTTTTCCACTTATTTGTGTCTTCCTCAATTTCTTTCATGAGTACTTTATAGTTGATTGATGATTACTGTGCATTGATTTTATATCCTGACACTTTACTGAATATGGCTCTTCTTTTCACTACATCTTTATCTCTGGATAAATAGCCAGTAGTGCAATTGAAAGGTCACAGGGTAGCTCTAATTTAATTTTCTGAGGAACCTCCACACTGTTTTCCAAAGTGAGTGCACCAACTTGCATTCCCAGCAACAGTGTAAGAGGGTTCCCCTTTTTCCAGTCCTCTTTAACATTTGTTGTTTCTTGTTTTGTTAATTTTTGCCATTCTAACTGGTGTCAGGTGTTATCTCAATTGATTTGGATTTCCCTGATGGCTAATGATGATGAACATTTTTTTCATCTGTCTGCTAGCCATTTGTATGTCTTCATTGGACAAGTGTTCGTTCATGTCTTCTGCCCATGTTTTGACATGATTATCTGTTTTTTGGGTGTTGAGTTCGAAAACTTCTTATAGATCTTGGATGTCAGCCTTTTGTCTATAGTGTCATTTGTAAGTATCTTCTCCCATTCCGTGGTTTGCCTCTCTGTTTTATTTTATTTTATTTATTTATTTGACAGAGAGAGAGAGAGAAGGAGATGAGATCACAAGTAGGCTGAGAGGCAGGCAGAGAGAGAGGAGGAAGCAGGCTCCCCACCGAGCAGAGAACCCGATGTGGGCCTTGATCTCAGGACCCTGAGATCATGACCTGAGCCGAAGGCAGAGGCTTTAACCCACTGAACAACTCACGCACCCTGCCTCTTTTTTTGTTGACTATTTCCTTTGCTGTGCAGAAGTTTTTTATCTTGCTGAAATCGCAAAACTTCATTTTCGCTTTTGTTTACCTTCCTTTGGGACATGTCTTGAAAGAAGATGCTGTGCCCACTGTCGAAGTGGTTACTACCTATGTTCTCCTCTAGGATTTGAATGGATTTCCATCTCACATTGAGGTCTTTCATCCACTTTGAGTTGACCTTACTATGTGGTGTTAGAAAATGGTTGAGTTTCATTTTTCTGTATGTAGCTGTCCAATTTTCCAAGACCATTTATTGAAGAGAGTATCTTCCTTCCACTTTCTTTTCTTGCTTTGTCAAAGATTATTTGACCATAGAATTGAGGGTCCATATCAGGGCTCTCTACTCTGTTCCAATGATCTATATGTCTGTTTTTGTGCCAGTGCCATGCTGTCTTGGTGATCACAGCTTTGTAATAAACCTTGAAATGAGGCAATGTGGTGCTCCCAGCTTTGTTTTACTTTTTCAACATTTCCTTGGTGATTCAGGGTCTTTTCTGGTTCCATACAAATTTAGGATTGTTTGTTCCAGCACTTTGAAAAGTGACTATGGTATTTTTATCAGGATGGCGTTGAAAGTATGGTTTGCTCTGGGCAGCCTAGACCTTTTAATAATGGTTATTCTTCTGATCCATGAGCATGGAATGTTTTTCCATCTTTTTGTGTCTTCTTCAATTCCTTTCATGAGTGTTCTGTAGTTCCTCAATTATAGGTCCTTTCCCTCTTTGTTTAGGTTTATTCCAAGGTATCTTACATTTTGGGGTGCTAGTGTAAATGGAATCAATTCTCTAATTGTCCTTCATACAGTTTCATTTTTAGTGTATAACAAAGCAACTGATTTCTGTGCATTGATTTTGTGTCCTGCCACATTACTGAACTGCTGTATAAGTTCTAGTAATTTGGGGATGGAGTCTTTTGGGTTTTCCACATAAAGTATCATGTCGTCTGCAAAGGGAGTTTGGCTTCTTTGCCAATTCAAATACATTTTATTTCTTTTTATTTTCTCTTTGCTGTTGTTAGGACTTCCGGTACTACATTGAACACTAGTGGAGAGAGTGGACATCCTTGTCGTGTTACTGATCTCAATGGAAAGGCTCTCAGCTTTCCCCATTGAGAATGATATTCACTGTGGGTTTTTCATAAATGAATTTTATGAAGTTGAGGAATGTTCCCACTGTCCCTATACCCTGAAGAGTTTTAATCAGGAATGGATGCTGTATTTTGTCAAATGCTTTTCCTGCATCAATTGAGAGGATCATGTGGTTGTTCTCTCTTCTCTTATTAATTTGTTCTATTACATTGATTGACTTGTGAATGTTAAACCACCCTTTCACCCCAGGGATAAATCCCACCTGGTCATGGTGGATAATATTTGTAATGTACGGTTGGATCCTATTAGCTAGGATCCTGTTGAGAATCTTGGCATCCATACTCATAAGGGATATTGGTCTGAAATTCCCCTTTTTGATGTGGTCTTTGCCTGGTTTGGGGATGAGGGTAATGCTGACCTCATAGAAAGAGTCTGGAAGTTTTTCTTCTGTTTCTATTGTTTTGAAACAGCTTCAGGTGAATAGGTATTATTTCTTCTTTGAATGTTTGGTAGAATTCCCCCAAGGACTCCATCAGGTACTGGACTCTTGTTTTTTGGGAAGGTTTTGATCACTGCTTCAATCTCATTTCTAGACATTGGTATATTCAGATTGTCAATTTCTTTCTGTTTCAGTCTTGGAAGATTGTAGTTTTCCAGGAATGCATCAATTTTTTCTAGGTCTTGTTTTAGGACTCTAGAAGGACTCTCCTTCTGTTCTCTTCTGGATTAGTTTGGCCAGTGGTTTATCGATGTTCTTAATCCTTTCAAAGAACCAGCTTCTAGTTTCGTTGACGTGTTCTCCTGTATCTCTAGTTTCTAACTCATTGATCTCTGCTTTAATCTTATTTCCCTTTTCATGCATGGCGTAGGCTTCACTTGTTGTTGATTCTCCAGTTCCTTAAGGTGTAAAGAGATTTTGTGTATTTGACATTTTTCTATTTTTTTGAGTGAGTCTTGGATGACTATGTACTTCACCCTTAGGCCCTCCTTTGCTGTATCTCATAGGTTTTGGACTGGTGTGTCTTCATTCTCATTGGTTTCCACTTTCCAAGTTCTTTGATTTCCTGGTTGATCCAAACATTCTTGAGCAGGATGGTCTTGAGCTTCCAAGTGTTTGAATTCCTTCCAAACTTTTTCTTCTGATTGAGTTCCAGTTTCAAAGCATCGTGGACTGAGAATATACAGGGGAGAATCTCAAACTTTTGGTATTGGTTGAGACCTGATTTGTGACCCAGTATGTGGTCTATTCTGGAGAAAATTCCATGTGTGATCAAGAAGAATGAATATTCTGTTGTATTAGCATTGAATGTAGCATTGAATCCATGAGGTGCGTCTGTTTGAGTGTGTCATTCAAAGCTCTTGTTTCTTTTTTGATTTTCTGCTTAGATGATCTATCTGTTGCTAAGAGTGGCATGTTAAGATCCCCTGCAATTAATGTATCCTTATCAATATGCCTCTTTATTTTGATTAACAGTTGGCTTATGTAGTTGGCTGCTCCCATGTAGGGGGCATAAATATTTACAACTGTTAGATCTTCTTGGTGGATAGACCCTTTGAGAATGATGTAGTGTCATTCTGTATCTCTGACTACAGTCTTTAGCTTAAAATCTAATTTGTCTGATATGAGAATCATTACCCCAGCTTTGTTTTGAGGCCCATTAGCTTGAAAGGTGTTCCTCCATCTCTTCACTTTCAGTCTGGGTGTGTCTTTAGGTTCAAAATGAGTCCCTTGCAGACACAATATAGATCCATATGGGTTCAGCATATGGGTTCTGTCTTTTTTTCTAGTATGCAACCCTGTGTCATTTTATGGGAACATTTAGGCCATTCATGTTGAGAGTGATTATTGAAAGATCTGTTTTTTATTGTCATCATGTTGCCTGTGAGGACCTTGTTTCTACAGATTGTCTCTAAATTTGTGTTCTGTGTCACTCTTGGGGTCTTTCTTCTTTTATAGAATCCCCCTTCATATTTCTTGTAGGGTCAACTTAGTGGTCACAAATTCTTTCTGTCTCTGCCAGTCTTGGGAGCTCTTTATCTCTCCACCCATTCTAAATGACAGCCTTGCTGGATAAAGTATTCTTGGCTGCACGTTCTTCCTATTTAGTGTCGTGAATATGTCTTGCCAGCACTTTCTGGATTTCCAGGTTGCTGTGGACAGGTTCAGGTTATCCTAATGTTCCTCCTTCTGCAGGTAAGGACTCTCTTTCCCCATCTGCCCTTAGTATGTTTTCCCCGGTTTCAAAATTTGCGAGTTTCAGTATTACATGCCTGGGGTCAGTCTGCTCTCCTTGATCTTGGTGGGTGTCCTATCTGTCTCTAGGACACGAGCACTTGTTTCATTTCCCAGATGAGGGAAATTCTCAGCTACTATTTGCTCAACTATATCTTCTAGTCCTCTCTCTGTCTCCACCCCCTGAGGGATCCCAATAATTCTGACATTTCTCTCTAATTCTATTTTCATGGTTTCTAAGCTGTTTGTTTCAGGCCTCCTCCTGATCCTTCTTTTCTATCAGTTTGTCTAGATCACTAATTCATTCTTCTGCCTCATTTACCCTAGCTGTTAGAAGAGTATCTAGATTAGATTGGACCTCATTGATAGCATTTTTAAGTTCTGCCAGATCAGCTCTCAATTCTGCCCTTAGAGAACCTGTGTTGCTACTAATGATTTTCTCCAACCTAGCTGTTGTCTGCACAAGTGTTACCCTGAACTCTATTTCCGACATCTTGCTTCTGTCTGTATCCATTACAGTTCAGTGGCAGAGGTCCCAGTCTCTGAATTTTTCCTGCATTGGAGCTTCCTCCTCCTAGTCATTCTGGTGAGAGATGGTTGAGTGAGTGTACAGAGTCCAAACTACTGACCACAATCCAAGCAAGATGCACCTGTTTTATAGAGACTTTAGGGTTCTTGGCCTCTTGTTTTTTCAGCCTGTCTTCTGGGGGGAGAGGCCTACCACACTGTTACTCAGGCTATCTTGTTTGGGCAGAATTGCCTTGCCCCCTGTGGTGGGGGATGGGCTCAGTGAAAACTAGTTTTAGGGGGCTATTGTTCTCCGGTGGCTTTCCCAGGTGGTTGTCTGTGTCCCTTCCAAGAGTCAGAGCAGAAGTGACTGGGTCCAAACTTCCATCTCAGAACAGAGAGATTACAGACTGTTCTCAAGAAAGCTCTCCAGGTCACACTGACTCCGTTTTTGTCTGTACTGCTAATAACCACAGCAGCACTCCCAGCCCTTGCTTCCAGATCCAGGCACATCTCTGCCCTTTGTGCTTCTAAAATTGCCAGCTGCCCTCAGTTCACACACATGCCCCCACAGCTCCAGGTTTCAGCCTGGGGGTCTGCCCTAAAGTCCTTCCCCCATGGCTACCAGTCTAGATGTCTGTGCCTGGGCCCCTATGCAGAATGTTTTTGCACTCCTGGGTTATTTTACCTTCCTGGCACCAGCACTTATGGCAGCTCCACTCCCCTTCCAATTTATCTTCAGATATCTGCCCGCAGAATCCTGGCTCCCTGCTTCATCCCTAGAAATGAGCCCCCAGAGATATTCTGTTGGTATAGAGGCTGATATATCTTCTTACATCTCAGGCTGACTTCGTGGGTGGTCAGAGTGCTATGGAAGATAGCCAGCTCAATTCAGGGGACCGGTTGAAAAAGGGCCCCCTACTCCTCTGCTATCTTCCCCCCTCCATCATCTTGCCTCCCCTTACCTAGCTAGTAAAGGGTAAGATCCAAAATAGATAAAGGACTTAGAACATGAACATTCAGGAAACAAATAATCCAGTTTAAAAACATAGGTGAAAAAGCACGAATGAACTTCTTTCCAAATAAGACATCCAGATGGCCAAGAGACCCATGAAAAGATGCACAACATCACTCATCATTAGGGAAATACAAATCAAAAGTACAAGGGGATATCAAATCTCTCCAGTCAGAATGACTAAAATTAACACCACAGTAAATGGCAGAAGTTGGCAAGGACACAGAAAAAGGGGAAACCCCTTACACAGTTGGTGGGAAGGCCAACAGGTGCAGCCACACTGCAAAGCTGTGTGGAAATTTCTCAAACAGCTAGAAATGGAACTACCCCACAACTCAGCAATTGCAACTCTAGGTACTTCCCCAACGGATACAAAAATGCAGACGCAGGACGCCTGGGTGGCTCAGTGGGTTGAACAGCTGCCTTCAGCTCAGGTCATGACCCCAGGGTCCTGGGATCAAGTCCCGCACCAGGCTCCTTGCTTGGCGGGAAGTCTGCTTCTCCCTCTCCCTCTGCCTGCCACTCTGCCTGCTTGTGCTCTCTCTCTCTCTCTGATAAATAAATAAATAAAATCTTTTAAAAATACAGACTCAAAGGGGCACATACACCCCAATGTTTATAACAGTCTTATCAACAATAGCCAAACTATAGAAAGAGTTCAACTGTCCACCCATTGAGGAATGGATAAAGGAGTTGGGACAATATATAGACATGTATGTATATATACTTGTGACCTATGGAACTAGTGTAATGTGCTGATGAAGTAAGTCAGAGAATGATTAATAACATAGGACTTCACACAGATGCAGAATTTAAGAGGCAAAGCAGATGAACATGTGGGGAGGAAAAGAGAGAGAGGGAGGGAAGCAAACCATGAGATGCTCAACAACAGAGAACAATCAGGGTAGATGGAGGCATCTAGGTTGGGGATGGTTTGAATCGATGACGAGTGGGCAGTTGTTATGATGAGCACAGAGCATTATAGGTAAGTGAAGAATCACTCAATTGTACTCCTGAAGTGAACATTACACTGAATGCTAACTAATTCGAATTTAAATAAAAATCTAAATACACAACAAAAATAAACTCAGGAACCTGGTCGTGTTTTGGTGAGCATGGGATGGGTTAGGCCACTGGACCTCTGGTAATTTGGCTTCAGCACTATCTTGACATCATGAGGCCTAGGGCATTTGACGTTGCCCAGCAAAGAATGTTGGTGTGAAGGTGGGGCCATCCTTTATTGGGAAAAGAGCTGGCCTCATCTCTGGGACAAATGGACATGAAGACATCTCCCCAGTATTTCCCGTTCACCTTTGAAAGGTAGAACCTAACTTTTCTTGGAGCCATTCCCATATTGTTCCCTAATTTCTTCTTCTTTAACATCTTAATTTTATTTCTTTCAGTGTTCCAAGCTTCACTGTTTATACACCACACCCAGTGCCCCATGCAATATGTGCCGTCCTTAATACCCACCACCAGGTTCACCCATCCACACAGTCCCCTTCCCTCCATAACCCTCAGTTTGTATCTCAGAGTTCACAGTCACTCATGATTCATCTCCCCCCTCCAGTTTACCCCAATTCACTTTTCCTTTCCTTCTCCTAATGTCCTCCATGTTACTCCTTATGTACCATGAGTTAGTGAAACCATATGGTAATCGACTTTCTCTGCTGGACTTATTTCACTCAGCATTTCTGACAAGGCCTTGTTCCCAACCTGCGGTGATGGGGCTTCCATACAGCCAGCACCCAAGGATTGGTTTCAAGTTCCCACTCTGATCCAGGGGTAAAAGAGAGCAATCAGGGTCTGATGTCCCCAAAGAACAATGGCATTCATGTTCCTGAGCACTGACTTGGCTGGCTGGTGTAGGCATAGTGCTCAATAACCAGTTTGCTTCCCCCCCTTCATTGATCCAGATGCCTGCATTATGGAGAGCAGATAATCTGTGCATGGCCAGTATGCTCAAGGACGTGTTGAGTCCAATTCTATGTTATGATGAGGTCTAATTCTAAACACTTGATCCTCAGTGGCAAGCAGCCAGGTGGTATTGTTGAACCCCTGTTGTCTCTATCCACCAGTGAGATGGGTGAGGAAACAGTCATGTCCAGAATCTTTCTCTCTCTTTCAGAGGGGAGAATGCATGTCTCTTGAAAGACAAGGTTCCCATATGTAAGCAATGGAGATTTGTCTTTGCCAAAGTTCACAGGTGTTAGCTCTTCTGGACGTGGCCCACTTGCCAGGAGATGGTGCAACTCCATTCACCATGTTAGCCATTCTCATCTTACATAATGAAGTTCATGTGCATCCATTTTGACCCTTTCATTCTTTTTTAGGATTTATTTACTTGTTTGAGGGAGGGGGATAAAGTGCACATGACTTGGGGGAATGAGAGAATCTGCAAGTAGACTCCCCACTGAGCATAGGGAGCTCCATGACATGGGGCTCCATCCCACAACCCATGAGACTGTGACCTCAGCAGGATCCAAGAGTTGGATGCTTTAACCCGCTGAGCCAACCAGAGGCCCCTACTCTTTCCTTTTTATCTGAAACTAGGTGAACCCAAGGGACAATTCAGAGCCAGGGTCTCAGAGCAATGTTCTCTGCCTTAAAGTGGGGACTCATGCAGAATCCTTAGGACTGTGGCATATGTTGTGCCACAGGGCCCCTCAAAATCTCGTTTCAGAACAACTTGGACATCAGGAAACTTCCCATGTCTGAAGGGGCTCAGCAGAAAATGTTTGTATGTAGGCCAGTCTAAGGTTTGGGTGGGAGGTGGCATCATTCCTGGAACAAGGGGAAACACAGTTCTCTCCTTCTCAAGTTTTTTTTTCCTTTCCTGTGTGAAATGTAGAACATGGATCCTCTTGGTAGACATTTCCAACATCTTCTGTATTTCTAACTAGGTCTTTGCTCACATACAGAGGTGAAGGAGCTCTCACTCACACTGCCATCAGCTGAAGATTTTGATGAGTTCCCACTTTGTTTCTGTGCTAAGAGTGCATAATTGGTGTCTGATATCACCCCAGAACGATGACCCTCCTGTACATGTACAGTTGCTACTCAAAGTACCATGGTCAGTGCTTTGATGGTTAGCCATACAATCACCACACACATGCTACTCTCACACCTGCATCCACCACATACAAATTCACACCACAGAAGCACAACAGAAACAGCAGACATTGACACATTTTCATCACACAACAACAGCACAAACTACGTACACACCACGCACAACACATAGACTGCAGACATGGCACTGACAGATACATCACACACAGCAGATGTACCACCAAACACCTACACACTCCACATAGTGCACACCCATATGAGACATACACCATAAACACACCACTCATACACAGGACACATACACGTACACTGAACTCACACTTCACACACAAAACACACAGAAGATGCATAGAACACACACACCACACCTACACCACACACACTTAATCATATATACCACACAACCACCACCCGCACAGTACAAGTGTGCAATACACACCATACATGTGCCACACAAAAACCTCTCACACAACACATGCAGCACACACTTGGGACAGACATACAGAACACACACAAATTCACTACACATATACCCCATGCCACATCGACAGTGCACACCACATCCTTACTATACACACACCAGTCAAAAACCATACACAGCAGACATACGCCACGCACACACACACACACACACACACAGACATTTCATTTACCTCATATACCACATAGTCACACCAAAACGCCCAGTATATTTAACACATATACATCACCTACACAGAATATAGGCATTACACAAGCACACACAGAAAGCACACGTAGCTCATATCCTACAGAAACTAACACTCATTACAGATACCACACTCATACCTCATAGATGACACATTCACTACTCTCATATCACTCAAATACATCACACATGCACCTCACACACTCAACATATATATAATTATGAGATGCATATATGTAGTATGAGTCCATATAATGTATGAGTGCATATAGGTATGTATGAGTACATATAATGTATGAGTGCCTATATGTAATGCACACGACCTGCCAACATAAACACAATGACTACAGACAAGCACACGACAAATACTGAATACCACAATACCATCCATGCGCCCATGCACACACGTAAACACACACACACAGACATCACACATCCACCACATAAGTATACATACACTACACACAGAGGAACCCCACAAATGCCACGCATATGCCAAACACACATACCATGAAGAAACCCGAGAAACTGAACACACATTACCCATCATAGTCACACCACACATACAACACCAACACATGTAAATAACACAGAGACAGATACCACACATAAACGACACACGCATGTACCATGAAAGCACACTAACACCACACACAACACTCATAGTACACACACAGCCAAAGGACACCAAACATACACAATATCTCCATCACAGACACATCATACCTACAACACATGCCACCCCTACAGCACAAACACACACCACACACCATACAATACACAATAAAAGACACCACACACATCCCACATGGAAACCACTTATATAACACACACACAACAGATTCATACCACACATAGTTGACCCATGGACCATATGGTCATCACAAACAACGCAGCCATGACACATACAACACATAGACCACCCACAGATACCCACATCATATAGACCACACACACTACCCTATACAGTGCACACACAACCCCGATTCCACACAGAACACATGTTGCAAACACACACCACACATCTACAAAACACAAACCCACCATAAAACCACAAATACACTGCAAACACCTCTACACAAACGCACCACCTATTCCCCTCATGCACATTACACATGCAAAAAATCACCACATGTACAGCACCCACACACCCTGCATACACCGTCTATATGCCACAACTCTACCATTCACCCACATCATACATCACCCTATGCTTACCACAGAAATTCAACATATTGATCTCACACACACACACCAGGCATATGCCAAACGCACACACAGAAACCACACAAAAACCAATGTACCCATAAATACCTTACACGGGATAACGCACACTGCACATGCAACATAAATTACATGTTAGATGACATACACACAGGTCATATAACAACACACTCCACATACATTCCAGAAACTCACAACATTGAAGCCACAGAAAAACACACCAAACATACACAACACACACACATCATATACCCCATGGACAATACACCATGCACACCATGCATCTCCCAACAACATACCACACATGGACCACATAAAAGGCCATACACACACACACCATGCACGCACCACAGATATGCCACACTCAGCACGCATACACCACTCAAAACCACACCACACGTACACCATGGACAAAGCACACAAATAACCCACTCACAACTCATACACCACAAACACATTGCATGTATATCCTACATGCACACCCCATATACCCCCACCCATATACACTACACAAACACCACACATACACCATACAAAACACATCATCATACAAACCACACATAAAACACACGAAACACACACCACACACATGCACCACACCTCTACCACTATTCGTCATACCTACATATACCACACATACACCACACAAGCCAGAACACTTATCAGACTCACATAACACTCAAACAACACTGTCTACACACTCAGACGTGCATACACCACACCACACACTACTCCTACAATGACAGCAGACACAGACATACACACACAAACACACACACATACACCTGCTTAGTTCTTGGTTGGGAAGTGTCAGTCTACTGATACATACCCAGCTTGTCTCCCTCCCCTGGCTGATTGACATGCCTTCGTTATAAAGAGAAGATAGTTCACCATGCACAGAATGCTTCATGGCATGGTCTGCCCAGAAAGTGCCCTTGCCTGGAATACTGCACAGAATCCCAGTTACAGACACTTGAGATTCATCCCACAGAGCACCCCTGCTATCCCTGAGCCACTGTGACCTGTATTCACTGAAGGGAAGGACAGGAAAAAGAGCCAAGGGCAGAATCTTTCTCTCCCTTTTGGCAGGAAGAATTCAGACATCACGCTGACAGGGCTCCCAGGTGTAGCCTGTGGAGGTTCCCTTTGCACAAGCCCACAGATGTTTCTTATTCCTGATAGGCTTAGCTTGCTAGGAAATTGTGGTAGTCACTTCATTTTCAACATTATCTCCTTCTCGTCCCTACCAAAGAACTCTGATCCTCTGTATCCATTTCCATCCCTTGGTTCCTCCATCCATACTAGGTTCACAGAGGCCATTTGGATCCTGTGTCTCAGACAAATAGTCTCTCTTTTCAGCTGGGAGTCTGGCTGAGTCCTTGGGCCTGTGCTTTAGGTTGGGCCATAGGATCAGACATGGGAGGGGTAGGGGTTTTTGGTATGCCAGCATAGGATGTTTGTGTGCAGGCTGGTCCAGAGGTTTTGAGAGGCAACGGGTCACGTTTCTGTAGCAAAGGGAAACAAAGTGAAACATCTTGCCAGATGTATTCCTTCTCATTGGAGCCCTCCTGGTAGCCATTCTCCTAAGCTTGCTGTAGTTCCAACTAGACCTTGGTTCACATTCATGGGACGTGTAGCTGTCACTCACGCAGCCAACACTCAGTGGTTGGTGGCCAGCTTCCATTCGTCCTGTCCTCAACGAGGGCTATCAGTATCTGATATCACCCAGGAAATTGGTGCTCTTTCTTCTAATTGCTTGCTGCTTCACTGATGAAATAAGCCCTGTAATGGGTGGTCAGCTTGCCCTAGTCCTTGACTCACGGAGATGACTCTGTTCTGAAGACCAGATGGCGAGGGCAAGTGGAGGATTCCTCAGGAGCTGGTGAGTGCAGAAAGAGCATATTCAGTGAACATTGACTGAAGGCCCAAATCTAAACACATGAGCATCAGCAGAGAGGACTCACTGGCTTCCCCTGAACTACTACTGTCTCTATTCACTGACTTGAAGGGCAGAAGAAATATACAAGGCTAGAAGCTTTCCCTCCTTTTCTGAAAGAAGAATGGAAGCCACTTGCTGACTGACTGACTCTCTGGTGTAGCCAATGGAACTTTCCCTTTGCCTGAGCCCAGAGGTGTTTCTAATTGCTGAGAAGGCGACTTCATTAGGAGAGTGTACTAGTAGCTCCATTCTGAATATCATCCCATTTTCACCTATCGTGAAGAACCATGGCATTGTGTGTTACCCTTTCCATCCCTCTGCTCTTTTCACAACCTTTTCGACTCACCTTTCAAGCAATTCTGAGACAGTGTCTCTGAGAAATGTCACCTATTTTTAAACTAGGGAGTCTGGCAGGGTCCTTGGGACTGAGGGATGGGTATGGCCACTGAGCCTCTCAAAGACTGGTTCTGGAACTCTCTGGGTGGTGAGAGGCCTAGGGCATGTGAAGATGTCCCACAAAGCATGTTTATGTGTAGGCTGGGCAGGAGGCTTTAGGAGGGTTCTGGCCTTCTTTCCAGGGCAATCCAAGCAAATTGAGTCATCTCATTCCCAGATGTACCCCATTCCTGTTCGAAATATAGAAATTTAGTCTTCCTATGACTATTTCCAACACCTTGTTATGTTTCTCACAAGTTCTTGGTTTACACCCCATGGCAATGGGACTCTGACTCAAACAGCCAGCCTACAGGGATTGCTGGTGAGTTCACACTCTAGTCCTGTGCTGTGCAAGTGCATCAGTGTCTGACCCTGGAAAAACAAACCAAACTAGCTGTGTGGTCCCTGAATGCCTGCTGCTTAGCCAGCCATGGCTAAGGTGGTGATCGCTGCCAGCTTCCCAGCCACCCTTAACTGACCTAGATGCCTGCATTCTGAAAAGCAGGAGGTTCACGCATGTGAAGTATGCAGTGGGAACTGCTCAATACAGAAAGAGCCCTCTCGAACAATACCAGGTGAAAAACACTTGAGCATCAGTCGCAAGCACACACCTACTACCACTGAGCCACTACTACTGCCTCAATCGACTAATGGGCATGTAGGATAAAGAAACAAGGCAGAAAGCATTCTCTCTGTGAACAAACAATGCAGGCCTCTTGCGGACAGACTTCCCAGGTGTAGCCGTTTGGGTTTCCTTTAGCCAACGCACACTAGTTTTTCTTATTCCTGAGATGGCCAGCTGGCTAGGAGTTTGGGCTAGTAACATCACTTCCAACATCCACAGACAACAGTGTCTGAGAGCAATTGCCTCCGCTTGAAATGGAGGAGTCCAACTGAGTGCTTGGGACCTTCGGATGAGTAGAGCAAGAGGATCCCTGGAAAATGGGTTTCAGAAGGATGTGGATGTCAGGTGGTCTAGAACATTTGAAGGTGCCTAGCAGAGAAGGATTGTGTCTAGATTGGGTCACAGAATTTTGGGAGCGAGATGGCCTCACTTCTGTGGTAAGAGACAAGGAATTGAGACACTGGCTTCCCAGACTTAGTCCACTCCCACTGGAATAGTAGGACACGGTCCTTCTGGTTGCCATTCCCATCCTCTTGCTGTATTTCCAACTTGATCTTCACTCCCATTCAGGGGTGGTGGGGTTATAACTCATACAGACAGCATGCAGAAATGGGAAGACCTTTTCCACTGTGTTCCTAGGCTAAGCGAGAGCCACCACCATCAGATAACTCCAGAAAAGATGGCCTTCCTGTCCCAGAGTACTGGCTTCTCGACCAGCTGGAGTAAACCCATGTATGAGTAGCCAGCTTTCCTTCCACCCTGGCTGCCCAAGATATTTTCATCCAGAAGAGCAGACGGTTTGTGCATGCACAGCCTGCTCCAGGACATGGCCAGCGCAGAAGGAGCCCTCTCAGTTACTGGCCCAAAGCCTGCTTCTAAAGACTTGAGCCCTCGTCAGAGCCACCCCCTGTTAGAACTGAACACTGTCTGGATCCCATGGTTGGAAGGGCAGGAAAAGCAGCCAAGGTTAGAAGCTTTCCTTCTCTTCCTGAAGGAAGAATGCAGGCTTTTTCTACCAGGGTTCCCAGGTGTGGTCCATGGAGGGTCCCCTTTGCACAAGCCTGCCACTCTCTCTTCGTCCTGAGGCAGCCAGCTTGCTAGGATATTGTGTCAGTCACTTCATTTTCAACATGATCCCATTCTCATCTCTAAGGAAGGACTTTGGCTTCCCAAGAAGTTCCTTTCCATCCATTTGATGGATGTTTTCTCAATCAAGGTTCTCCCTAGGGGCCTTCCAGATCCAGTGTCTCAGATTAGTAGTCTCTACATCTGGCTGGGAGTCTGGCCAAGTCCTTGAGACTGTGGGACAGTTCATGTCACAGGGTCCCTCTTACCATGGCTCCTTGACATTTTGACCATAACAGGATTTGGCATTTGAAGGCACCCAACAGTGAAATTTGTATGTGGGCATGCCTAGAGGATTTGGGGTGGGGAGCTGCCTTCATTTGTAGGGTAAGGGGAAACAAAGATATATCATTCCCACACATATTTCACTCCCATTTGAAATGTAGAACTTTGACTCTCTTAGTACAATCTCCTCCAGTCCCATCCATGTTGATGCAAAAATTATGCTGTGTGAAATAAGTCAAAAAGAGAAAGTCAGTTATACGGTTTCACTTATTTGTGGAACATAAGGAATAGCATGGAGGCATTAGGAGAATGGGAAAATAAAGGGGACAAATTGGAGTGGGAGACGAACCATGAGAGACTAGGGAGTCTGGGAAACCAACAGAAGGTTTTAGAAGGGAGGGGGTGGGATGATGGGTGAGCCTGGTTATGGGTATTAAGAAGGGGATGGATTTCTTGGGACACTGGGTGTTATATGCAAACAGTGAATCATGGAACATTACATCAAAAACTAATGGTGTAGTATATGGTCACTAACATAACACAATAAAGAAAAAAAGAAATGAAACAGGAGGGAAAAAAGAACTTTGACTGTCATTGCAGATATTCTCATCTTCTTGCTATTTTTCTAACAAGGCCTTGGGTCACCATCAGGGACTGGGGTGCTGTCATTCACACAGCCAACTATCTTGTGCATTTGGAATATTTATATTATTTTGAGAGAGGCTTGGATGGCTGTGCATTTCCTCCTTAAGATTGACTTTACAGTATCCCATAGGTTTTGGACCAATATGATTTGGTTCTCATTGGTTTCTGTGAATTGTTTAAGTTCTTATTTTCCTGGTTGACCCACTCATTCTTTTTGAGTATGCTCTTTAACTTCATAGTGTTTGAATTCCTTCCACCTTTTTCCTTGTGATTGAGTTCCAGTTTCAAGCCATTGTGGTATGATAACATTCAGGGAACGATCTCAGTTTTTTGGTATTGGCTGACATCTGATTTGTGACCAAGTACGTGGTCTATTTTGGAGAAAATTCCCTGTAGTTTTGAGAAGAATGAGTGTTCTGTTGATTAGGGTGGAATATTCTGTATATACCTACAATGTTCTTCTAGTCCAAAGTGTCATTCAAAGTTTTTGTCTCTTTGTTGATCTATTTAGATAATCTGCTCAATGCCGAGAGTAGAGTGTTAAAATCTCGCACTATTAATGTTCTATTGTCAATCTGATTCTTTTTTTGTTTAACAGATGTCTTATGTTGTTGGCTGCTTCCATGTTGGGGGCATAGACACTTACAATTGTTAGATTTTCTTGTTGGATAGAACCTTTAAGAATGATATACTGCCCCTCTGGATATCATTTTACATTCTTTGGCCTAAATTCTAATTGGTCTGATATAAGAATTGCTACTCCAGCTTTCTGTTGAGGTCTATTGGCAAGACAAAACCTTCTCTGTCCCCTCAATTTCAGTCTGGAAGTGTCTTTATGTCCAAAATGAATCCCTTGAAGAACGCATATAGATGGGTCCTGTCATTGTATCCATCTACCACCCTGTGCCATTTCATGGGTGCTTTTAGCCATTCATTGAGAGTTACTACTAAAAGATATGTATTTATTGCTAACCTAGTGTCTGTTCAGTCCTTGTTTCTATGGATTGTCTCTGTAAAATTCCTGGTCTCTATTAGTCTTGGGGGTCTTTCCCCCTTTATAGAATATCCCCTAGTATTTCTAACAGGACTGGCTTAGTGCTCACATATTGTTTCAGTTTCTGCTGGTCTTGGAAGCTCTCCATCCAGTTTTAATTAGAACCCTACTGGATATTCTTGGCTGCATGGTTTCCTCATTATATACACTTGTAAACACACTCTCTTTCTGTACCAAAGTGTTAGTGGGTAGTCACATTCAACACAGACTTATCACTCACAGTTAAGGATATGGCATTTTCATTATGTTTTCACGTGTACCACCAAAAAACACTTCCCGTTGCATGAAAAAAAGATGTCAGCTGAGAGAAGCGTTCTAAAAAACCTGTTTTCCTACTGGGTATTTACCCTAAAGATACAGAGGTAGTGATCCTCAGGGACACATGCACCTGAATGTTTATAGCAGCAATCTCCATAATAGCCAAACTATGGAAAGAGCCTAGATGTCCATCAACAGATGAATAGATAAAGAGAAGGTGGTATATATATACAATGGAATACTACGCAGCTATCAAAAGGAACGAAATCTTGCCATTTGCAACGATGTGGATGGAACTAGAGGGTATTATGCTTAGCAAAACAAGTCAATCAGAGAAAGACAATTATCATATGATCTCTCTGATATGAGGAACTTGAGGGGCAGGGTGGCGGGTTGTGGGGGGTAGGGAGGGAAAAATAATGAAACAAGATGGGATGGGGAAGGAGACAAACCATAAGAGACTCCTAAGCTCGCAAAAAAAACTGAGGGTTACTGGGGAGTGGGAGGGTAGGGATAGGGTGACTGAGTTACGGACATTGGGGAGGCTTTGTGCTTTGGTGAATGCTATGAAAGGTGTAAGCCTGTTGATTCACAGACCTGTACCCCTGGGGCAAATATTAAAAAAAAAGACAGTCTCTTCAATAAGTGGTGCTGGAAAAATTGAGATAGTTATATACAGAATAATGAAATAACCATTCTCTCACACCATACACAAAGATGAACACAAAATGGATGAAAGACCTCAATCTGAGGCAAGAATCCATTCAAATCCTAGAGGAGAGTATAGGCAGTAACCTCTTCAATATCAGCCACAGCAACTTCTTTCAAGACATGTCTCCAAAGGCAAGGGAAAAAAAGCGAATATGAACTTTGGGGACTTCATCAAGATAGAAAGGTTCTGCACAGCAAAGGAAACAGTCAAAAAACAAAGAGGCAACCCACAGAATGGGAGAAGACATTTGCAAAGGACACTACAGAAAAAGGGCTGGTATCCAAGATCTATAAAGAACTTCTCAACACCCAAAAAACTGACAATCAAGTCAAAAACTGGGCAGAAGACAGGAACAGACACTTCTCCAAGGAAGGCACACAAATGGCTAAGGAACATATGAAAAAATGTTCATCATCTTTAGCCATCGGGGAAATTTAAATCAAAACTACATTGAGACACCACCTCACACCAGTTAGAGTGGCAAAAATTAACAAGTCAAGAAACAAAGAATGTTGGAGAGGATTGGAGAAAGGGGAACCCTCTTACATTGTTGGTGGGAATGCAAGTTGGTGCAGCAATGCTTCCCGTTGCATGAAAAAAAGATGTCAGTTGAGAGAAACATTCTACAAAACCTGTTTTCCTACTGGGTATTTACCCTAAAGATACAGAGGTAGTGATCCTCAGGGGTACATGCACCTGAATGTTTATAGCAGCAATGTCCACAATAGCCAAACTATAGAAAGAACCTAGATGTCCATCAACAGATGAATGGATAAAGAAGATGTGGTATATATATACAATGGAATACTATGCAGCTATCAAAAGAAATGAAATCTTGCCCTTTGCAACGACATGGATGGAACTAGAGGGTATTATGCTGAGCGAAATAAGTCAATCAGAGAAAGAATTATCATACGATCTCTCTGATATAAGGAACTTGAGGAGCAGGGTGGGGGTTGTGAGGGGTAGGGACAGAAAAATAATGAAGCAAGATGGGATGGGGAAGGAGACAAATCATAAGAGACTCTTAATCTCAGGAAACAAACTGAGGGTTACTGGGGGGTGGGAGGGTAGGGATAGGGTGGATGGGTTATGGACATTGGGGAAGGTTTGTGCTATGGTGAGTGCTATGAAAGGTGGAAGCCTGATGATTCACAGACCTGTACCCCTGGGGCAAATAATTTTAAAAAATCAGAAAAATCAAAAAGAAAAGATGAATATCCAACTTTAACATCAACGTGGTTGGGACTGGAGAAGAGTATGCTAAATGAAATAAGTCAAGCAGAGAGCACCAATTATTATATGGTTTCACTTATTTGTGGAACATAAGGAATAGCATGGAGGACAGGAAGAGAAGGAAAGGGAAAATGAAGGGGCGAGTCGGAAGAGGAGGTGAACCACAAGAGACTGTGGACTCTGTTTACTGAGGACTTCATAGGGGAGTGGGGTGGTGGGATGGGTTGGCCTGGTGATGGGTATTAAAGAGGGCAGGCATTGCTTAGAGTACTGGCAGGTATTGCACGGAGCACTGGGTGTTATGAATCTTGGAACACTACATCAAAAATTAAGGACGTACTGTAAGGTGACTAACATTATAAAAAAATAATACTTTAAAAAAAGGTTAGCTGAGAAACACATTCTACACAACTTGTTTTCTCCACCACCGACCCCAAGCACATTATTTATTATTTCAAACTTACAGTTGAAAACAGTTATAGACTCAGGGAAGAAGTTCCAGGGGAAGGACAGTTTCTCTACAGTGCTGCTGCTTATGAGTTCAGTGAGCAACCTTTCATTATGAAAGTTAATGAGATGCCATTTTCCTTAGAATTTCACGGGTATCACAGAACATGCCTCCAGCTGCATGAAAGGAGATTTCAGCTAAGAGAAGCATTCTACCAAAGGATGTTTGCCACCACATGCTTAGGGCACTGTCCTTATGCTTTCTTTCACAATTACATTTGAAAATGCCTCTAGCCTCAGGGAAGAAGATATTAGCAGAAGAACAGTTTCTCTCCAGTGTTGTTGTTTAAGAGTCAGTATTCACCCTTTTCCTTATTATTCAACGTGTAGGTTTCAAGACACTTTCATTCTTCATGAACCAAAATGTTAGGTTGAAGGCAGGCAGGACACAGTCTTCATCTTTCTCTGAGTTAAGTGTGGGTGTCTCCTGAGGCTTCCCTGCATGCATGTGAAACCCTCTATCTTCCTGACACCGGACATGAGTTGTCAGAAGTCCTCAACACAGAACTGTTCCACTGAGTAAAGGATATCAGCTTTCCCCGCGCCTGTCCTTCACATTTGCCTTTGAAGCTGCTTTGATTCTTAGCAGAAGAGATGATCATTCAAAGACTATGTCTCTATAGGGTTGGCTTTAGAGGGAAGTGTATAGCATGTTCCTTAGACTTCCTCACATCATACCCTTAAAAAGGCATCCTTCCTCACGTAATAAGGTGTTAACTGGAACAGTCATTCAACAAAGATTTCTCTCCCTGTTAAAGGTATACCATTTTCCTTAGGCTTTCATGTGTATCCCGGAACACACCTCCAGCTGCATGAAAGGAGATGTCACCTGAGAGAAACATTCTCCAAACAGATGTGAGCCACCCCAGGCCTAGGGCACAGTTCTTATGCTTTCACAATTACATTTGAAAATGTCTCTACCATCAGGAAAAAAGATATGAGTAGGAGGATGGTTTCTGTACAGTGTAGTCACTTAGGCCTTCAGAGTTCGGCCCTTTCCTTATGATTCAAGCACGTCGGTTTCAAGACACTTTTATTTTCATGGACCACAGAGTTAGGTTGAAGTCCTGCTTAACACAGATTTTGTATTCCTCCAAGTTAAGGGTAAGGTTCTATTGAGGCAACCTCAGATGCATTTGAAACCCTCTGTCTTCCTGACACCGAAAATGAATTGTCAGAAGCCCTCCACACAGTGCTGTTCATCCGAGTAAAATATATTACTATCCCCTTGCTCTCTGTCACACGAAGTTTGACTCTGCTTCAGTGCTTCCCAGATGAGATGGTCATCAAAAGACCATGCCCCCACAGCGCTGACATTAGAAGGAAGTGTATGGCACATTCTTGAGGCTTCCTCAAATCACACAATTGCAAAGGCATCCTTCTTCATTTAACAATGTGTTAGCTGATAGATTCATTCCACACGGTTTTCTCTCCCTGTTAAGTGCATGGCATTTTCCTTAGGCTGTCATGAGTACCAGTGAACTCACCACCAGGTGCCTATACGATATCGCCTGAAAAAAGCATTCTATGCAATGGTTTGTCAACACCACAGGCCTAGGGCACAGTTATAATTATTTCACAATTGCATTTGAAAATGCCTGTAGCCTCAGGGAAAAAATTTAGTGGAAGGACTGTTTCTCTACAATTTAGTGGCTTAGTCCTTCTGGGTTTGGCCCTTTCCTTAGGATGGAAATCATATGTTTCAAGACACGTTACTCTTCATGAATCACAGTGTTAGGTCGACGTCCTGCTGCACACAGACTTCTTACTGGGACGTTCGAGCAGGGCTTTCCTGAAGCTTCCTCACATACATTTGAAAACTCTTCTACTTTCATTACAGGGGACGCTAGCTGAGAGAAATCCTCCACATCAAGCTGTTCCTACGTGTAAAGAATTCCGACTCTCCCTCAACTTTCCTTCACGTTTGCTTTGAAGTTCCTTCGATCCTTCCCTAGGGGAGTTGGTCGTTGGACAGTTGGTACGTCTCTACAGCGTTGTTGGTAGAGGCAGGTGTATAGCCTGTTTCCAACCCTTCCTCACCTCAAGGCTTTGCAAAGACATTCTTCTTAAGGTAACAACGTGTTCGCTCGTAGATTCGTTCAACACAGACTTCGGCCTCCCAGATAAGCGACATGCGTTCTCTCTATGCTTTCAACCGTAGCAGTGAAAAATGTACCCGAGGCGTGAACCTAGGTAACCAGGCGAGAGCGGCACTCTACGCTACTTGTTTACGCTAGCACAGGCCTAAGGCAAATCCCTATGCTTTCACAGTTCCGTGGGACTATGTTTCTAAGCTGAGGGAAGAAGACGCTAAAGGACAGTTTCTCCAAAGTGCTGTTGCTTAAGATTCAGTGTTTGGCCCTTGATTTGTTTTTTAATAAAGAAACTTATTTTTCATGAACCATGATAACTCCAAATCGTGCTCGGCACACACTTCTTTCTTGGACTTACATGCAGGCCTCTGCAGAGGCTAATTTGCATACATCGGAAAACTCTTCTACTCCTTCACAGGAGATGCTCGTTGAGAGAAGTCCTCCACCCCGAGCTTATTCCTCCGTGTAAAGGATTTCTGCTCTCCTTCAACTTGCCTTCACACTTGGCTTCGAAGCTTCAGGGAGGATTCCTAGACGGCCGTTCGACAGACAATGTCTCATCGGCTTTGGTGGAAGAAGAAGTAGGGCACGTTGCTTATGTTTCCCCACACCGTGAACTTGCAACGGCCTCCTTCACGTGATAAAAGGTATGTTGGTAGAGTCAGTCAATGCAGATGTTACTCTCCCAGAGAAGTGTATGAGCTTCTCCATGTGCTTTCAGGTGCGCAAGCGAAAACCTTACTTCGGCGTGAAACATGACATCAGGCAAGAGAAGCACTCTACACAACCTGTTTACTCCAACACAGACCTAGGGCACGTTTCTTATGCTTTCAAAGTGACATTTGCATATGTTTCTCACCTCAGGGAAAAAGACGGCAGCAGCAGGCTGGTTTCTCTCCCGGGTTGTGGGACCAGACTCACTGGTAGGCCCTATTCCTATCACTGAGGTAGTTTTCAGGACACTTTGATGCTTCTTGCAAAATAAGTGATAGAGCAAAGTGGTGCTTGGCAGAGACTTCATTCTCAGACTTACGGTCTGGGCTCTGAGGAGGGTAATTCACATACATTTGAAAACTCTTCTACGTTCATGACAGGGGATGCTCATTGAGAGAGGCCTTCCACATCGATCTTCCACAGTCTATCTGCTTTCAAGTGTAGCAGGGAATGCCACACCATCTACGAGAAACAAAAGATCAAGCAAGAGAAGCATACCACACCACTTGTTTACTTAAGCACGGGCCTAGGGCACTTTCCTTATGGTTTCGAAATGTCATTTGAATAAGCTTCTAAACTTCAGGGAAGAAGATGTTAGCAGACGGACGATTTCTCTCCAGTGTTGTTGCTTTAGATTCAGTGTTTCGCATGCCAGACACTTCCCTCTACCGCCGAGGCTGTCACGTCGCCTTCGGGTAAAGGACCGTCTCTTCTGGGAAGCCTCAAAGCAGCTTCAAGGGCAAGTGCGCAGGAGAGTGGAGTGAGCGCGGATACCCTTCACACAGAGAAACAGCTCGGTGTGGCGGGCTTCTCTCAGCTCGCGTCCACTGTCATGAATGTAGAACCATTTTCAAATGTATGTGAGTTACCCTCCACCTGGCACTGCATGTTACTCCGAGTAAGAAGTCTGTGTAAAGCGCGACTTGTACCTGAAACTGTTGTTCGTGAAGAATGAAAGTGTCTTGAAGAAGACGAGAAAGCACCAAGCAATCGATTGAAGCGACAGCGCTGGAGACACCCTGTCCTCCCCTTAGCATCAACATCCCGGTATTTAGTATATTCAAATGTAATTGTGAAAACGGAACGGAAGTGCTCCAGGACTCTGCTGGAGTAAACGAGCTGCGTAGGATGCATCTCTCGCCCGATGTCTTGTTTAAAGCAGCAGGCACGGCTTTCNGAGCAGGCACGGCTTTCGCTGGTACCCTGGAGAACACGTGGAGATCACCACATACACTTCTCTGGGAGGACGAAGGCTGTGTTGACTGAATCTACCCGCTGACAATTT
>LNAC01001972.1:0-62297 GCA_002007465.1 Ailurus styani
CTTGCTGCTCCTCCTAAATCTAAGGGCTTTTATAGGCTTGCTGATGGGCTGTTTTAATCTGATTAACACCCTCCCCCCACCCCCATCCCACCTGTCATCCAATCAGGTTTTTATCTTCCATCACAAAGAAAAGGGAGGAGGGCTCCTTCCGGTGATGTAAAATCCTTTTAAGGGTGATTTCCTGTTGTGGGAGGGAGGGGTATTCCCTGCCTGCCTTTCTTCAATACCCAACTCCAGTCCCTATGGACCTCTTATTTCACCTAACTGGGGCAGGCTGGGGAACACTGCAAAGCATTTGATGAGGTCACAGCCTAGGGTCCTTTGATTATTAAAAGACTGAGAAATAATGGTAGGACAATTAGCATGCTTCCTTTTCCCAATTAGGTAATAAATTGGAATAAGACTGAAAACAAAACAAAACAATCTGCCCATCTCAGACTTTATTAAAAATGTCTCTAGGGAAACCCAGTAGATCAAAAGGAGAAAACAAACAAACAAGAACACCAGAGAAAACTTTAATCCCTGGAACAGCCACAGTAAATAGTGAACACAGCCCAATCCCTAGCTAGATAAACAAAACTGGACCCTAAATGCCTTATTTCAGTTCCTTTTGTCCTATATATCATATTCGGGTTTCAACAAAATATTACAAAGCAACTAAAAACACATTTTGAAGAGACAGAGCAAGAATTCAAATATATTCAGATATAACAGTAACGTTGGAATCATTAGACCTGGAATTCAAACCACCATGATTAATAAACTAGGGTCTTTACTGGAACAGAAGGACAATATGCAAAAAACAGATGGGTAATGTAAGCAGAGCAATGGAAATTCTAAAAATGTGTCAAAAGGAAATGCTAGAAATAGACACTGTAATGTAAATGAAAAAGGCCTTTGATTTAGCTCATCCAAAGAATGGATAAGAATAAAGAATCTTTGAGCTTGAAGAAATATCAATAGGAACTTCCCAAACTCCTTGAAACTCTTTTTCAAAGAGAAAAAAAAATAATGAAAAATATAGAAGAGAATGTCCAAGAACTGTGGAACAATTACAAGTGGTATAACATACATATAGTGGGAATAACAAGAAGAAGAAAGAAGGAAACAGAAGAAACAGTTGAAGAAATAGTGAAAATTTCCTCAAATTAATAAGACACCGAACCAGAAAGTTATCAGAGCACTGAGCAAGATAAATATAAAATAACTTACACTTAGGTATATATATTCAAACTGTAGAAAATCAAAGACACAGAGAAAAATCTTGAAAGAAACCAGAGTGGGAAAAAATCACTTTATCTATCGAGGGACAAGGATAAGAAGAAAGTGAAGTGAATACTTAAAGGAAGTAACCACTGTAATAGTTTTCTAGGACTGCTGTAAGAAAGGACTACAAACTGGGTGATTAAAAACACAGAAATTTATTGTCTCTTACTCCCATAATGTAGAAGTCCCAAATCAAGCTCTCTGCATGGCCATGTTCCATCTTAGTCTCTTGATGGAATTTCTTCTTGCCTCTCTCTGACTTCCGGATGTGGCCGGCAATCCTTGGTATTTCTTGGTCTGTAGCTGAATCAGTTCCATGTCTACCTCAGGCATCACATGACCATTTCATACCGCCTTCCCTCTGTGTATGTCTGCCTAAATTTTCCCCTTAGTACAAGGATACCAGTCATATGGACTCTTCTTAATTTGACTAACATGATTTAATTGAGCAAAACATTTTTAACAGGACAATTATGGAAATAAATGTCCTAAATCAATCATGCTAACACTTATATGTTGAGTTTTATATGCAAATCTTTAAATCACAGAATTTCAGAAATGTGCTATGTTGTTAATCACTTATATTTTATGTTAACTTCATATTCTCTCAAATATCACTCTATCATCTTGTGGATAATATTTTTTTTATTTTTAAAGATTTTGTTTATTTATTTGAGAGAGACAGAGAGAGAGAATGAGCAGTAGGGAGAGAGAAAGAGAGAGAAAGAAATAGATAGAGAGAATATCGGACTTTCTGCTGAGCAGGAAGCCTGATGAGGGGTTCAATCCCAGGACCCGGAGATCTTGACCTGAACTGAAGGCAGACACTTAACTGACTGAGCCTCCTGGGCACCCAATAATTATGTTTTCAAATCAAAAATGATTAAAAAAAATCATAGATATAGAAGTATTGTAAAATGCAAACCAAGATTTTATCTCACACGCCTTCCTTTGTAGGCAAATAAATACTCAACAATTTTGGAGTATCGTTCTAGAATTTTATGCACAAATAAGTATAGAGTATATTATTTATGTAGTGTATATATATATTATGTATACACATTACATATGTATAATAACAATATATATTCAAATTTTTATGAAGATAAATAATATATCTCAAACAGCTTTCCACATCAATACTGATATGAGCTCATACTATTTTACCTCAGATCCGTAAGAGCTTCATACAATAAATATTTAGGATTTTTTTTACTCCTTTATGTTTTATGTCTTTTTTGTTCTTTGTCCAATGATAAACAAATATATATGTCTGCAGAGAAAGAAACAGATGTATATTTTAATATATATTGCTCAAGTGTAAACCTCTATCATCCCATCTTAATGTCATCTTTACTTTTTTTAGTAACTGAATTTTTCAGTGTTTTTAAACTTACTTAAGTTTTTTATTTTAATTCCAGTAGAGTTAACATACAGAATCATATAAGCTTCAGGTGTACACTATAGTGATTCAACAATTCTATACATTACTCAGTGCTCATCATGAGAAGTGCACTCCTTAATCCCCATCACCTATTTCACGCCTCATACACTGTTGGTGGGAATGCCAACTGAAGCAGCCACTACAGCGATTCAATATGAAGAACAGTATGGACATTCTTTGAAAGTGAAAGAACTGCCTACAATCCAGTAATTGTCCTACTTTGTATTTACCCCAAAAAATACAAAAACATGAATTCGAATGGATACATACAGCCCAATGTTTATAGTAACATTATTTACAACAGTCAAGATATGGAAGCAGCCCAAGTGTCCATCAATAGATGAATAGATGAAGATGTGATGTATATATAGAATCTATAAACACACAATGGAATGTTACTTAGTCATTGATTTTTAATTTCAAAAGTTGATAAGAAAAATCATAACAAGGACGGAAAAGAATCATGAATTTTTGAGCCCAGCTTTTTCACTGTACCTCACCCTTTAAATGCTTGTGCAGTATGGATATGCCACACAAGTAAATATTCCTTTTGCTGTTTTGTTACTTTATTATTTTTGATAAGCCCCTTATTGCCCAGAAAGGAAAAGAAAAAAAAAACTGTTGACATTTGCAAAATATTTGCTTGGCATAAGTGGAGCCATGATGTATTAAACTAGATATCTTACTTCTCCACGGCAATTTATTTGAAAAATCATTTTTTGACAATATAGTGATTGTAATACAATGTAGATAAAAGAGGTTTGTATTTAATGTCATGTTAGAGTTTACATTCACTAAAACAGAAACTGTCAGATGAAGAACTCTCTCCTGAGAATTCTGCTTTAAATCATTTTTTTAAGCAGCGTTTTTTTTAATCATTGAAGGAATTACTGGATCTGCAACTTATAATGAGAATACTCATTATACTCCTACATAGCTACTTACTGTTACTGCCTAATTGAAGATAGGTGTTTTCCAAATTCACAAAGCAATAAAAATTGTCTTCTGCTTTCATAAGCATCAAAACCTTGCAGGCTTCCTCTGCCATCCCATTCTGCAAGTAATGCTTTTCCTATAGTCCATCCCAAAGTCTCAAATCTTCATAATCTACTTTTCTTCACTCCAGCTAACCTTCTTTGAGCCAAGACAGGAAAGAATCTCATGAAAAATCAGTAGCACCCCCTTAAGGTGAATCATTGGCTTTATGCACTATGTAAATAATTACTCACATTACATCTATTTTGATGAGACATTAGCACTTCCAGCTTTCTACATAATAAATTTTTCTCCTTCCCTTTCACTATTCCAAACCTGGTGGAATTTCAGACATTAGCTAGGGGGATCTGAGTTGGCAGACAGAAGAACCCTGCAGTACTCATTGTTTACTACAATACTAGTCCTCTAGAAACATCATATAAGCCTTATAGATAATTTTAGATATTTTAGTCATCATACCAAAAAATAAAAAGTACAACTAATTATTTATTTATTTATTTATTTATTTATTTATTTATATTTCGTTATGTTAGTCTCCATACAATACATCATTGTATGTATTTTAATGTAGCGTTCCAAGATTCATTATTCATGTATAACAGCCAGTGGTCCAGGCAATACATGCCCTCCTTAATACCCACCACCAGGGTCACCTATTCCCTCACCCCCCGCCCCTCTAACAACCTGTTTGCTTCTTGGAGTCCACAGTCTCTCATGGTCCCTCTCCCCCTCCAATTTCTGCCCCCCTTTCCTTCTCCTAATGTCCTGCATATTATTCCTTATGTTCTACAAGTAAGTGAAACCATATGATAATTGACTTTCTCTGCTTGACTTATTTCACTCAGCATAATCTCCTCCAGGCCCATCCATGTTGATGCAAAAGTTGGGTATTCATCCTTTCTGATGGCTGAGTAATATTCCATTGTGTATATGGAACACATCTTCTTTATCCATTCATCTGTTGAAGGGCATATTGGCTCTTTCCACGGTTTGGCTCTTGTGGACATTGCTGCTGTGAACATTGGGGTACATATATCCCTTCTTTTCACTGCATCTGTATCTTTGGGGTAAATACCCAGTAGTGCAATTGCAGGGTCATAGGGTAGCTCTATTTTTAATTTTTTGAGGAGTCTCCACACTGTTTTCCAAAGGGGCTGCATCAATTTGCATGCCGACCAACAGTGTAAGAGGGTTCCCCTTTTTCCACATCCTCTCCAACTTTTGTTGTTTCTTGCCTTGTTGATTTTGTCCATTCTAACTGGTGTAAGGTGGTATCTCAATGTGGTTTGATTTGAATTTCCCTGATGGCTAATGATAATGAACATTTTTTCATGTGTCTATTAGCCATGTGTATGTCTTCATTAGACAAGTGTCTGTTCATTTCTTCTGCCCATTTTTTGACTCGATTATCTGTTTTTTGGGTGTTGAGTTTGAGAAGTTCTTTATAGATCTTAGATATCAGCCCTTTATCTGTAGTGTCATTTGTGGATATTGTCTCCCATTCTGTGGGTTGACCCTTTGTTTTGTTGTCTGTTTCCTTTGCTGTACATAAGTGTTTTATCTTGATGAAGTCCCAAAAGTTCATTTTTGCTTTTGTTTCCCTTGCCTTTGGAGATGTGTCTTAAAAGAAGTTGCCGTGGTCAATGTCAAAGAGGTTACTGCCTATGTTCTCCTCTAGGATTTTGATGGATTCCTGTCTGACCTTGAGGTCTTTCATCCATTTTGAGTTTATCTTTGTGTATGGTGTACGAGAATGGTCACGTTTCATTCTTTTGTCTATAGCTGTCCAATTTTCCCAGTACCATTTACTGAAGAGACTGTCTTTTTTTCATTGGATATTTTCCCCTGCCTTTTCGAAGATTTGTTGACTATAATGTTGAGGGTCCATATTTGGGCTCTCTACTCTGTTTCATTTGTCTATGTGTCTGTTTTTGTGCCAGTACCATGTTGTCTTGGTGATCACAGCTTTGTAATAAAGCTTGAAATCAGGCAATGTGATGTCCCCAGTTTTGTTCTTCTTTTTCAACATTTCCTTGGCAATTTGGGGTGTTTTCTGGTTCCATAGAAATTTTAGGGTTGTTTGTTCCAGCACTATGAAAATGCCAATGGTAATTTGATCAGGATGGCATTGAAAGTATAGATTGCTCTGGGCAGCATAGACATTTTAACAATGTTTATTCTTCTGATCCACGAGCATGGAATGTTTTTCCATCTTTTTGTGTCTTCTTCAATTTCTTTCATGAGTGTTCTGTAGTTCCTTGAGTATAGATCCTTTACCTCTTTGGTTAGGTTTATCCCAAGGTATCTTATGGGTTTTGGTGTTATTGTAAATGGAATCAAATCTCTAATTTCCTTTTCTACAGTTTCATTGTTAGTGTATAAGAAAACAACTGATTTCTGTGCAGTGGTTTTGTATCTTGCCACATTATAGAATTGATTAACAACGTTTTTTATTTAACTAAAACTATCCAAAACATCATTTGCATATGTAATTAATGTAAAAACTTTTGAGATATCCTGCATCCTTTTTTTATTAAGTTTTTAAAAATATATATTTCATGCACACAACACATCTCCACTCAGACTAGCCACATTTTAGTGTTCATGGCACCATGGGTCACTGTACTGGCTTGTGGCTATCATAGTGGTGAGTGCAGTTTCAGGGAGTGATGCCAGGAAAGGTGAAGTCGGTCAGGAAATTTAAAATCTGTTCTTCACAAACAGCCGTCAGGGATCAAGAAGAAGTGGGGAAGCAGTTGTTGGTGTAGTGGGAGATGTATAAAATAATCTCAAGAGATTTCAACTGTGGAAGAGTCTGTGTCACTTCATCACAGGTCTTTCATGATGGGATCTGAGATCCATGTCACTGATTTGCAGTTCTGTTACCAGGTTTTTCATCAGAAAAAAAAATTTCTTTCTTAACAGAACTTATTTTCTATTGTTCCTTAAATATCCCTAACATGACCCAAAAATATGATTTGCTCTTTAGCTAAATCAAAATCCCAGAGACATATGACCTTTTTTTTTTACTAATTTTAATATACTTATTGACATTTCCATTGAAATTTTTAATAGTATAGTCCCCCTTTTTTAAATAAAACTCTAGAATGTGTCTCTGCAAATCTAGTTTTACTCTTCTTCTAAATAGGAAATTTCTGAAAAATATGTATGCTTCAAGGAAGGGGATTCTTCATTATGATAGTTATTACTGCATAACAAATAAAAATGTCGAATGAATGGATGAAGTTCCCAAAATATGATGCAACCTCACAGCTACAGTGCTTTCTGATCAAAGGCATTTTCAATCTTCTGTAAGTACCTAGAGTTATCAGTAATCACAATGGGTAATGCAAGGTAAGTTTTAATACTTCAAGCACATTTCAATCTCTACACTTCATTTATTCCACAAATTAGTTTACTATAAATCCATCATCAGTAACAAATTTTATATACTGTTTCATAAAAAAGTGATTTCTTTTATTGCTTTTCACATTTGGAAAACTTTTTTTTCCCCCTGTGCTTTTTCATACCCAAGTAAACATACAGATCTTATCATGCCCTTAAAATGGTACAAATTGTACAAAACCTGTCAGCATCACTAAGAACAGTTTGACGCTTTCTGTTATGCCAAACACTATGTGAATGGCTTATGTCCTTAACATTTATAGATTTTTTTTATTACAATCATCATAAGAAAAAGAGAAATCTATTCCACTCAATAGACGCAAATCAGCATGTTCGATGGTTCTAAAGTGACTTAGCTAGAAATTAATTTAACTGAAATCATCAGCCTATTGAGAAATAAGAGTGACAGTTTATAAGCTTCTTCCTCCTGAATATAAATATCATCTGAAATGTAAATGTAAATCAACTGAATAAAAACATTCTGTAGTGGAGATTCAAATGTTTCTTCTGTACTCAGTAACCAATCTTGTTTGAATTGACACATATAATTCAATAAATCATTATCTTTCTAATTTTTATGTCTTTTAGGGTAAAAAGACTCATAAAAACCTCTTTAAGACGTTCTTCTCGAGCTATGGAGTAATACAAAATTTATTCTATTTTCTTCAGCTGTACTGGAATTGGTTGGCCATTTATTTTCTCATTAATTTAAGTGCCTATAAAATGGCAAAAAAATCAAATGGCATAATTGCTTTATTAAAATTATTGGCTATGAGGGAGTTTAGATTATGATTCTGAATCATACTTTTGTGTTTACAGAAACTAGTACAAGAGATGCTTTGTAACTTAAATATGCTGTTGAAATCAGTTCAAGTATAGCTTATCTTTTAAAAATGTTTCTTCTGATGATATTATTCATTCAAACCAAACGATGATCCAAGCTAATGATTCTCAACCATTAACATCTCAAATACCAGTTACTCATCAATGTACATGATGGAAATCAATTTTTTTTCTTTTCCTGCAGAAGGCATATTTGTGAAAGCACGATTAATTAATATTATAAAAGCTCTTTTTCCCAAGGAGATAATATTTTGGCACCAGTGGTGGCAGGTATATCGCTTATCTGGAACAATTTTCCCATTGGTATTCATAATCCTCATCATTTTAATAATGTAATGAAAACATCAAATTTCCACTGCAGTGAAGAAAATTCACAGCTGCTGCTAAAATACAAATCACTATTTCTTCCTTTCTTTTTCTTTAAGATTTATTTATTGATTTATTTATGTACTTATTTAGAGAAAGTGTGACCTGGGGAAGTGGCAGGGGAAGAGGGAAAGAGTAGACTCAAGCAGACTGTCCTCTGAGCATGGAGCCCAATACAGGGCTGTATCTCACGACCTTGAGGTCATGACCTGAGCTGAAATCAAGAGGCAGTGGTTTAACCTACTAAGCCACCCAGGGCCCATCAATCTTTCTGAAGATAGATGGAACACACCTATTCAGAGTTCTAGTACAGAACATGTTCCCCTGACTCAGAAACTCTAGTTCTGAAATTTTATCTTAAGAAAATAGCCAAGACTAAGCACAGAGGTTTGCTATAAAGTTATAGGTAAAGACAAGCACTTACTAAATAATTATACAAATATAAAATTGCAACTGGAGGAAATCTCATGAAGAAAAACCATGTATTCCTGTGATAGTAAAGATGAGATGACCTAGTTAGGGAGGCCAAAGAAGAATTTTCCTGTAGGTAAATCCCAATCTGATATAGAAGCGTGAGTATAAGTTAATAAACATGAAGCATCTGGAACACATGCAACGAGAGATATAACAGACACTGAGGAAGAAGTGTGAAAAGTACAAGTAACTGAAAGTAATTCAGTGATGTCAGAGTAAATGAGATAATATGCAGTTATGGTAAGGAGGTTGTCTTGAGACAGAGGTGAGGGCTGAGTCCTTTGGCAGCTAATAGGACTTATCTTTAAATGGTGAGAAGATAGTGATGGGCACTGACATAATCGAATTTATTATTTCAAACTATTTCACTGGGGCACCTGGGTAGCTCAGTGGGTTAAAGGCTCTGCCTTCGGCTCAGGTCATGGTCCCAGGGTCCTGGGATCGAGTCCCTCATCAGGTTCCCTGCTCAGCAGGGAGCCTGCTTCCTCCTCTCTCTCTGCCTGCCTCTCTGCCTACTTGTGATCTCTCTCTATCTGTCAAATAAATAAATAAAATTTTTTAAAAAAATATTTCACTGGCCTTGATGGAAGCTTAGAATGGAGACATTCACAAGTACATTGATAAAACCCAAATAGAAACTTGCATTTAGCTCCATTAGGTTGATGGTAGCTTGGACTTGAATAAAGGTAGGGAGAATGGCCAATTAGTAGGTTTCTAGATATATCAAGTAAGAAAAATTCACATGTGAATGAGGAAACAGAATTATCTAAGTTGATTCCTGAGTTTATGGTTTATGGATAGAGCTTTCAGAAGAGTTGCCAGGGAGAAGAGAACTGGATGGAGATCATTAGTTTTCTTTTGAAAATAGGATTTCTGGACTCTATGAGACATTTACAAGAATATATAAAGAAGACAGCTGAATATACAGATTGTGAGTTAAGAAAATAGATTTGTAGTAAATATATTATTTCTTTTGTTTTTTAAGTAGTAAATCGATTCCTGGGTGTGAGTTAGATAATCTGAGGGGTGTATGTAGGACAGAGAGTGAAAACCTCAAAGGAATTCCAAATTTAATGTCAAGGTAGAGGAGAATAATCCTAGAAAGAGGGCAAGAAGTAGGGAAAACTGAAGAGCACTGTGTCAGTTAAACAAGACAAAAGGACTTTTTTTTTTTTCAAGAAAAGAGGAGACATGTCTGGAGGAAGAAGAAGGGTAAAATATATATATGTTGAATTTAATGAGGTCATTGAAGAATAGGTTGGCCATGAGGGCCTACAGAGGAAAGGCTGGTGATAGTCATTTATAACATCAAAAACTAAAAGTAAGCAGAAAGCACAGAAAGAGGGAAATAAAACAGTATTTAATGATAAAACAATGTTCGAAATACATTAAAAGTTCTTAAAAGGACCTGTGTGTTTAATAAAAAATTTATATTTTACATCTATAGTTGTACATGCTTGGGTTATTTTAAGTGCACTATGTGTAGAAATAAGATAAATACTTACAGGTTATTCAGAAGAAAATTTTCCAAATATTTATATTTTACAAATCATCTCTCAGGAAAAAAAAAAAGAAACATCAAATCTAAATTAACAAACACAATTATATTTATTTACATATTTTTATAACTTATATATGTACCATTTTACTAATATATTATGATCTGTAAACAGAGATCGGAATAAAATTCTAATTTATGAATTATAAAAACATTTTTCTTAATTATTATTATTAATAATTTCTGTTTGATTTACTTCATTTAGCATAAGGGCTCAAATTCCATCCATGTTGCCACAATGGCAGGATTTTCCTTATTATATCTGATAATATTCCATTGTATATATAATATATTTTCTTATTTTTTTCTTTCTTTATTTTTTATTTTTATTTTATAAGTATGGTTGGCACACAATTTTACATTAGCCTTGGTGTACAACATAGTAATTTGACAAGTCTATAATAATGCTATGTTCACCTCAAGGGTCATACCATCTGTCACCATATGACAGTATTACAATAACATTAACTATATTCCTCATGCTGTGCCTTTTATCCTGTGATGTATTCATTCTATAACTGGAACTGCGTATCTCCCACTCCCCTTCACTCATAATGGACTTAATGGTTTTAGTGAAAGCAATGTTCTAAGATTAGAATCTTGGTGCACTTTAATACTTAATTGTGATTTCCATCGTCACTACACATATAATCCCCACAGAATCAATAAATACATTATTTAATATCCACTTTGAGAAAGGCTCATTTTTAAGGAGAATGTAAATTCATATGTTGAAAGTTGTCATTTCTGATATATTGTTGTTATATGTAACGGAATGTGCTAATACAGTGCTCATTCAAGAGTCGGAGTGAAAATATGAACCAGCCACCTTCTTGTTTCATTCTGGAGCTTCCTGTATGAATGCTATTTTAGATTTACCATTTCTTCATAGGTAATAATTTTTATTTTCTGAGGATTACTATCATTAAAAATAGATAACTTACTGCAGGAGTTTTCTTAACTGGCCAAAGTAAACAGTATGCTGTAAAGGCACTGCTGCCCACACTTTTGGAACTTTCCTTTCCCCTTGTGCCTCATGGGCTGTGGCATGTGCTGATGTTAAAATTCAGTTAATTTTATTGCGTGCATTAACATTGCCTTTGCTTATTTAGATAAAATAACAATATAAATAAATGCTTTGGTATTTTCTTCTTGTGCTGCATTGGACTATTTTGCACGTTCCACTTCGGAGAAAAATAATGTAGGTTGCCACAAGGTCATACAAATATAATAAAAAAGGAAACAGTGATCATAGTGCTTAGGGAAGAAAGTATTCCGATCAGCATAAGTTTTTGTCATTTCTATAGCTAAAAATCTCTCCACACTTTCTACAATCTCTTCCTTTTTTGCTTAACCTCCAAAATATGTGAGGATCTGATAATTAGTCAACTATACTGGTATATGAATTAGGTCTAAAACATAACAACTTCATCCAATTTAAAATGTAATGTCAATCAAGATTTTTACCTGCTTACCTGCCTGGTTTATTTATTTTATTCATTTGTTTTATTATTTGAACTGGTTTATTTATGTAGCATTATCCAAAAATTGCTAACAGAGCCAGAATGTGAATCTTTGTCTATTTTCTAACTTTATAGTGATTTTATTAAACTACATGGTAAAAACACATTGACCAATTCAAGCCCTGACCCACGCACACATACGCACAGTAAAGCACATTTTCTAGACTTCATTAAAAATAGCAAACACATTTGGAGATTAAGGAGAAATAGGAATAAATTTCCTCATTAATTTTTGAGTTTTCAGAATCATATAACTCTAGTTTATTAGTGCAGAAATGTGTTCTTTCCTGGTCAGCTATTCATTAGTGATTTTTAAACTTAGTCCATTAACCACTTTAGTAGGTCTAAAAGCATCTAGGAATATCTTTTTTCCTTCTTTTAAAATTGCTACCCCCATCAAAATGAACCCACATCTACTTAGAATTAATTGAAAAGAATACCATTTCTCTGAGTATACCATTTCTGCCAGTATAGTGCTATCACGCTAATATTAAGTTTAATAAGTAGATTATGAATTCATATCAGAAGCAAAGATATGACGTGTGAAGGCAGTTGAACATATTTGATAAACACAAGTGCTCTCCAGTCAGACTGCTTGGGTTCAAATGTTGGCTTTGCCATTAAATAGCCACACGACTTTGGATAAATTACTCAATTTTCTGCATCTTAGCTTCCTTGTGGGTATATTACTCTCAGAATTGTTGAATAAAAAATAAGGTTAATATATGGAAAATTACATTAATTTCTGGCACAAAGAACTTAATAAATTTCACATGCTATTATATGATAAAATGTACTAAAATCATAATAGGACCAGTTTCTTAAAAAAGAAAAGTTAGAATTTTCTGCTTCTGTTCCCACTATAAGTAAAAAGATGTAATAATGTTCAGTTGAATTAGATGAAGAATAAAACAGATACTTTTGCACCATACAAAATAATTTAGAAGACTATTATGTGTGACCTTTTAAATCATGTTTAAATCATGAATTGAAAGAATGTACATCCTTTCTAAAGACTAGTCCACATATTGTCTCCCAGAGAAATCATTCTCCATTTATACTTCCTGTTGACAAAGAAGGCTCATAATAGTTACTCGGATGAATTCAGGATTACAACATATTTTTGAGTTACTGTTTCTGGTTAGTAATTTCAATCCTCATAACTTACTGGGAAGTTTCTGACATTTCTATGAAGTCCATGCCAACCAGGATTAATATTTATTATTATACTACATGAAAGTTTAAAAAGCTTCTGGAAATTCTTTCATAAACTGTGTAAATTATATAAAGGAAAAGCCAAGTTGTAGCCAATCTTTTAATGAGATTTTGAAACATATTTATTGAAGGAATTTTATAAAACCAATGCCAAATGGAGATTTTTAAAAAAATTTGATGTCACTACAATCAAGTGATATATATGGGAGTTACTGCAAAAATCACAGTTCTTTGGAAGTAAATATGCACTCATCTATGTTCCATTTCTTTATTTTTAATATTATTTCCTCTGTATTAGTAAAACTCAGTTTAAAGCCTTCATAATCAAGCTTTCTAATGTTTCAAATTTACTCAAAATCACTATGACAAAATATAATTCAATTAAGATATATGAGAGGTTAAAAGGGCAAAAATTGACTAAATTCAGCAACCTCCTTTTTGCATCCACTTAGAATGTAATTACCTAGTATATTTGGTGATCTTTTCAAAAATATATGCATATACTTTGCGGCATTAATCATAGAATATCTATTAAATATTACTAAGATAAATCCTACTTGAAATAGTTTGTCAAAAGCTAATGGCTTCTTGGATTTTCATAATACTTTAAAGTTTAGAAAGACTGTTCATAAGTACATACATAAACATATATTTTGATCATCTTGTGTTCCCCAAAACCTATGATACAACATGCAGACACAATGTAAGGAGACAACCAATGGGTCAAACACTTGTAAAATCCCTCACCCTTTGCTAAAGGGGGAATTCAGGACTTGCTATTAGCCCATAGAAATGGCCAAGGTAATGTGCTGTTCCTCCCTTAATTAGGTTTCCTTGCAAGGTAACTGTAATGAGATGTCACACACAAGATTGCATTATGCTCTATAGGACTCCATCTCTACACACCGGAGTGAGAGATTTCTGCTGTTTGCCTTGAAGTAATGTTTGAGAGGATTGGTGGACAATGCCAGGTTGCAGGGCTCTGTGGACAGCATCGGGCATGAGAGTAGCCTTCAATGACACCTAGTAAGAAGCCAGGGTCCTCAGTCATGCAACCACTAGGAAATAAATTCTTCCAAACAACTTGGATAAGCTTGGAAACAGATCCTTGCCCAGTGAGCCTCCAGATGTGGCTGCAGGCCAATGCACCTCTTGGCTACAGCCTGGTCAAACCCTGACGAAAAAATTCTGCTTCATCATGACTGGACATCTGGCCTAAACAAGCAGTAAAATAAGAAATGGGCACTACTGAGTGGCCTAATGACTAAGCCACTAGCTCTGTGGCAATTGGTTATGGGGTGACAGAAACTAATATAGTCAGATATTGACATGTTCATCTTTATTTTATAGGTGTGAAAATTAAGGTATAGAGAATTCAAGCCCTTTGCCCAAGATGACATTGCCAGTGAGTTCTGAAGCTAGCTCTTTATCCCAGTTTTCATTTCTTCTTCTTCTCCCTTTGCTACACTTGGCAAGTATAGAGATCATTTATTGACTGTTACCTGGATGCTGCTAGATAATCATTTACTGTATATAGACATTATCCCTTCAAAAACCCTTTAAGGAACTTCTATCTTATTACCATCTTTTACAGATGATGGTGTTTATATGATTGCTTCCCATTTACAGATGAGAAGTTACTTAACTTTCTAAAATCATGGAACAAGAATTCAAATGCTGTTTTAATTCCAAAACTCGTGTATTAAGCATTCTTTATGATTCCGGTGCTTCCTTTATCATCTCACTGTTGCCTCAAAATGTTGCAGGTACAATAAACTACAGATTTAATACTTATAAAAGCAAATCTATGCTGATGTAACCACATCTCTCTCTTTTTTTTTTAAGATTTTTAACTTATTTGAGAGAGAAAGAGAGAGTATGAGAGAGAAAGAGAGAGCATGAGCAGGGGGAGGGATAGAAGGAAGGGAAAAGGGAGAAGCAGACTCCCTGCTGAGTGCAGAGTCTGTGGCAGGCTTGATCCCAGGACTCTGAGATCATGACCTGAGCCTAAGTCAGACTCTTAACCTATAGAGCCAACCAAGTGCTCCACATTACTTGATTTTTTAAGCCAATGACATAAACAAAGGAGATATGTCTTAATAGCTCAGGACCCTTGGTGGGTTGATGAGTGCTTCTGATAAAAAAAAAGGTCTGTTTATAATTATTATTTATTAAAATTAAATATAGTTTATTTGAAATTATAAGGGAAATACAAGGAAACAAAGAGTGTTCTTTTATACCAGTTTTAATACTTAGTCCCATAAACATAGCATCATTAAAACAGATACAGAAAGAAAAGACTTTTTCTTTCTTGAGAAGTAGGTCTTCTATATGAGAAAAAAAAATGCTGTGGAGTATTTCTATAAAGACCTCTAGCCACAATAAAACCATTTCTTCATTTCAAACTCTTGAACTAGTGCCCCAATGGGAACTGCGAAAGACAGCCTTTTATGTTGCTCTGGTTTTAGAGAAAAATAATAGTAAAATATTTTAAAGTAATATTAGGGAGACAATAAAAAGAAAGAGTTTATTCAGCCACAGCATGGGGGGATAAAAGCAATTAAAAAGGAGAGTCAAACAGAGAATGCACCATTTTCCTTCTACACTAAAGTTGCAATATGCTGACCTAGTTAGCTTCTTAAACAGCACAAAGACTATATCCACACTAGATCATTTTTAGGTATTCAAATATTCACTGGATGTAAGAATGAAACAGTGTCACGTTTTCTATTGTAAGCTGATAGTGTGTGAAACAGTAACCCACCATTTGAGAGGCTGAGCCCAAAAACCACACCTGAAATGGTTTCTTTCTCTTTGTTTTGTACCTCACTTCTTTAGAAATTAGGTGGAAGAATTCTGGTTCAATTTGCTAACAGGATGAAGGAACAGGCGATGATATTTGAAGACATGTATTTAAGGTTAGATAGCTAAAGAATGTCAAGGATGGATCTGAAATCAAGGCTCTCTCACAGTTTGTTCTTTGGTGTATTAATGCTATTTACACAGAATTAATAAATTATGACCCAAAACAAATTAGCTACACAATAATATTATTGATTTTGTCAAAGAAAAGGCCAAACTAGGGGTTCCTGGGTGGCTCATTCGGTTAAGCATCTGCCTTAAGTTCAGGTCATGATCCCAGGGTCCTGGGACTGAGCCCCACATCTGCTTTTCCTCTCACTCTCCCTCTGTGCTCTCTCTCAAATGAGTAAATAAAACCTTTAAAGAAACAACAACAACAACAAAAAGCCAAGCTATTTGCAAAAATAATGCAAAAACTATTTGCAAAAAAGGTAATGGCATTTTGCAAAAAGGGAAATAACAGCATATTTATAACAGCAAGTCAGTAAGATCATTGCTAACATTAGAAAATTTTATGACTAATGCCATGTCCTCATGCAAGATAAAAGTGCAATAATCATAACTCATCTACAAAATACAAGATGACCTAGCACTTAAGAACATGAATAAAAATGCTTTCCAACTTTTCTTTAAAACCCTTGAACATGGTCAGACACAGAGAAATAATAGACTAATATTTGATTAAATAAAAGGTTGAGAATTCAGAGTACTTATAGACACAGTGCTTCTGTGTATGAAACAACTTACAAATTTGAGCACAGTTCAAGCTCTAAGGTATAAATTATGTTAAAATATATTTAAAAAGCTAGTATTGCTAATAATGGGCTTCATAATGATACATTTAGAAATTGAAAAATGTGTGAAAACACATTTCTATTTTTCTTTTAATTTTTATTATTCATATTCTAGTAGATTCACAACACCAAAGTCGAAATACAGGAAAAAAGTAAGTGTACATAGAAAATATAAAGAATATATTTAAAATACATTTTTTAAAGATTTTATTTATTTATTTGACAGAGGGAGAGAGATCACAGGAGGCAGAGAGGCAGGCGGGGTGGGGGGAAGCAGGCTCCCCGCTGAGCAGGGAGCCCGATGCGGGCCTCGATCCCAGGACCCTGAGATCATGACCTGAGCCGAAAGCAGAGGCTTTAACCCACTGAGCCACCCAGGCGCCCTAAAATACATTTTTGTATTTCATTTATTTGTATTTTCTGTTTACAAAGAGCTACAAACCCACCACAGAAAATTTCACAATATAGAAGCAGTACAAAAGAAGGCAACATTTTTTCTAATTATGTCATCAAGTGAAACAATTATCATCAAATTTTGGAAGTTTTTTTTTCATAGCATCTTACTCTTATTTATGCACATAAGAATACATATGTACATACATACTTTAATGCATGCTATATAAACAATGAATTTATTTAATTAATGTATCTTAAATATATTTGTTTTAATTTAATAAAGTTATCATACTTATTAAATTTCATTGAATTCAAACTGATAAATTAAATTCAGCATATTTAATTAAACATATTAAATATGTATATTAAAACACATTGACACACATACACATACATATTATAGTATAATAGATAAAAGGTAACTCTAGTATAAATAGATAAAACACTATTTATTTCACTGAGCTACTATATAATAAAAAAGTACTTAATTTGTTTTTTCTTTTTTATTATATTAGTACTATAATGAAAATATTTGCCAATGGACATTTTTCCATTTATCTTAATATACATTTTAGATGTATTAACTATTAGCCTGTCTAAATAAAGGGTATGTTTACTTTTTATTTTGATGAATATTATCAAATTGCTCAAAAGATAGTAAGTTTACACTCCAACAAGTAGTTTTATCAGCTTGACCATTCAATAGTCAAGAAAGGTCCTTTTCTAGAAATGGAAGGAAAACTTCCAAAGTCATTTTATGAGGCCAGCATTACCTTGATCCCAAAACCAGGCAAAGACCCCATCAAAAAGGAGAATTACAGACCAATATCTTTGATGAATACGGATGCAAAAATCCTCAACAAAATACTAGTCAATAGGATCCAACAGCACATTAAAAGGATTATTCACCACGACCAAGTGGGATTTATTCCTGGGATGCAAGGTTGGTTTCACATTCACAAATCAATCAGTGTGATACAAGACATTAATAAAAGAAAGAACAAGAACCATATGATCCTCTCAATAGATGCTGAAAAAGCATTTGACAAAGTACAGCACCCTTTCTTAATCAAAACTCTTCATAGTGTAGGCATAGAGGGTACATACCTCAATATCATCAAAGCCATCTACGAAAAACCCACAGCGAATATCATTCTCAATGGAGAAAAACTGAGAGCTTTTCCCCTAAAGTCAGGAACACGGCAAGGCTGTCCACTATCACCACTGCTATTCAACATAGTACTAGAAGTCCTAGCCTCAGCAATCAGACAACAAAAAGAAATAAAAGGCATCCAAATCGGCAAGGAAGAGGTCAAACTCTCACTCTTTGCAGATGATATGATACTTTATGTGGAAAACCCAAAGGACTCCACTCCAAAACTGCTAGCACTCATACAGGAATTCAGTCAAGTGTCAGGATATAAAATCAATGCACAGAAATCAGTTGCATTTCTATATACCAACAACAAAACAGAAGAAAGAGAAATTAAAGAGTCAATCCCATTTACAATTGCACCCAAAACCATAAGATACCTAGGAATAAACCTAACCAAAGAGGCAAAGAATCTGTATTCAGAAAACTATAAAGTACTCATGAAAGAAATTGAGGAAGACACAAAGAAGTGGAAAAACATTCCATGCTCATGGATGGGTAGAATAAATATTGTGAAAATGTCTATGCTACCTAGAGCAATCTACACATTTAATGCAGTCCTCACCAAAATACCAGCAATTTATTTCAAAGAAATGGAACAAATAATCCTAAAATTTATATGGAACCAGAAAAGACCCCGAATAGCCAAAGGAAGAAAAAAAAAAAAAAGCAAAGTTGGCGGCATCACAATTCCAGACTTCAAACTCCATTACAAAGCCGTCATCATCAAGACAGTATGGTACTGGCACAAAAACAGACACATAGACCAGTGGAACAGAATAGAGAACCCAAAAATGGACCCTCAACTCTATGGTCAACTAATCTTCGACAAAGCAGGAAAGAATGTCCAGTGGGAAAAAGACAGTCTCTTCAACAAATGGTGTTGGGAAAACTGGTCAGCCACATGCAGAAAAATGAAACTGGATCATTTCCTGACACCACACACAAAAATAGACTCAAAATGGATAAAAGACCTCAATGTGAGAAAGGAATCCATCAAAATCCTCGAGGAGAACACAGGCAGCAACCTCTTCGACCTCAACCGCAGCAACTTCTTCCTAGGAACCTCACCAAAGGCAAGGGAAGCAAGGGCAAAAATGAACTATTGGGACTTCATCAAGATTAAAAGCTTTTGCACAGCAAAGGAAACAGTCAACAAAACCAAAAGACAACTGACAGAATGGGAGAAGATATTTGTAAATGACATATCAGATAGAGGGCTTGTATCCAAAATCTATAAAGAGCTTCTCAAACTTAACACCCATAAAACAAATAACCCAGTCAAGAAATGGGCAGAAGACATGAACAGACATTTCTCCAAAGAAGACATCCAAATGGCCAACAGACACATGAGAAAGTGCTCAACATCACTCGGCATCAGAGAAATACAAATTAAAACCACAGCGAGATACCACCTTACACCAGTCAGAATGGCTAAAATCAATAAGTCAGGAAAAGAGAGATGTTGGCAAGGATGCGGAGAAAGGTGAACTCTTCTACACTGTTGGTGGGAATGCAGGCTGGTGCAGCCAGTCTGGAAAACAGTAAGGAGGTTCCTCAAAAAGTTGAAAATAGAGCTACCGTAAGACCCAGCTATCGCACTACTGGGTATTTACCCTAAAGATACAAAGGTAGTGATCCTCAGGGGCACATGCACCCGAATGTTTATAACAGCAATGTCCACAATAGCCAAACTATGGAAAGAACCTAGATGTCCATCAACAGATGAATGGATAAAGAAGATGTGGTATATATATACAATGGAATATTATGCAGCTATCAAAAGAAACGAAATCTTGCCATTCGCAACGACATGGATGGAACTGGAGGGTATTATGCTGAGCGAAATAAGTCAATCAGAGAAAGACAATTATCATATGATCTCTCTGATATGAGGAACTTGAGNCAGGGTGGGGAGTTGTGGGGGGTAGGGAGGGAAAAATAATGAAACAAGATAGGATGGGGAAGAAGACAAACCATAAGAGACTCCTAATCTCACAAAACAAACTGAGGGTTACTGGGGGGTGGGAGGGTAGGGATAGGATGGATGGGTTATGGACATTGGGGAGGGTTTGTGCTTTGCTGAATGCTGTGAAACTTGTAAGCCTGATGATTCACAGACCTGTACCCCTGGAGCAAATTAAAAAAAAAAAAGGTCCTTTTCACTTTAATGTGTTTGATTATTAGTTAGGTAAATGTTATATTTCACATTTTCTTGTCTTTATTTGTAGAGAAAAAGAATTTAATGTATTTAGTACTTTTAGGCCAAAGTTGAAATAAAGCCAAACATGTTTTTACCCGTCATTATAAATTAATCTCTCTCCACTACTTTCTCCCAATTTTATTAGTCTGTTGCTAATGTGATACTGATCTAATTTTTAAACCATTAATTATTGACTATTTTTAAAAGTTGAGGTTCTGGAGCATATCTCCCCTTGGTGTTAGTCTGAATTTTATCACTTATTTGTACATTAACGATGCATTTCGAACCACTGGCCTCACTTTTCTGTGAATTAGTTTCCTCATTTTGTATAATCAGGCTATTAATAATTACAATCTCCTAGCTTTTTGCTAAGATTATATAACACAAATAAGGCGTTTAGCAGCATGTTTAAAAATAGTAGGTTTAAACAAAAAAGTTAAAATAATAAGTATAATAATATATTGATTTGATGATGATGTTAATAAGGAATATCTATTTGTGTTTATATATCCACGTGATATCTATTCTTTATTTCTAATAAAATATCCTAACATGAGTAGTTCCAAAGAAACATCTGAAGGCCAGGTTAGAATTCTACATCCACCTTCCTCAATCCTCTTGATTTTACCTTTAACCATATTATAAGGGTCTGGTTTTGACACAAAAGTTGGCCCACAAGTCAAATTTGAGGAAATATTCTATTGAACTAAACTTTATAGTTTTCTTACTTAGCTGGGTAATCACGGTGACTTGAGTTAAATCCAAGCTTGCTTATTTCCTGGCTCTGTGAGGCTACCTAACTAAACTTGCATTTCTTCATCTGGAAAAATAGAGATTAAATGGTTTACAAATTTTAAGGCAAAACAAAACAAAACAAATTTGGGAGTGATGTCAGCATCATGGCAGCAAAGCCATTCCTCATTTTTTGATCCCCTCTTAAGATTTCATGCAAGAACAGAAGTGCTTTTGTGGGAGTTGTGGAATCCAGCACCATATGCCAAAGAACCTGGGGGAAGTCACCCACCTGGGCACCAGGTAATAGAATTCTGTGCCAACTGTGGACCCCACAGAAAACTGCAAACCAATTCTAGCCCATCCTGGCTGTGGTCCTGGAAAGACAGCAGACCATTGACTTGGACTGTCACCTATGGGCAAGGATTTCAAGAAGAAAAGCTCCACTACAACCATGGAGAAAAAAACAAAACAAAACAGAACAAGAACCAAACAAATACCCCCCCCCCCCCCGCAACAACCACAGCAAATGAGTTTGGATGCGTCGGAAATGGTAAGCCAAACAACCTGACTTTGCCAGCATGATCTCTCCTCCAAGGCAGCACAGCTTAGGGCTAAACTAGACAGCCTGTGGTTTCTCCCACAGAGTAAAGAGAGATCCAGTGAGTAAATGCCTGGCTTCCTCAGCTGCGTAGAAAGCCGCTGAAGAGACTCCTTTTTCTCTCACAGCATCTGATCTCACAGTATTAAAGTGGTACCTCTCTGTGAAAGGAATAAATCAGGAAAGCCGCATATTAGATTCTCAGAGGACATTAAAGAAACACGGTTCTTGCCGACTGCATTCTGAACACAATCCCTGCTGATAGTTGTGGAAAAAGCCTCACCCACAGATTCCCCTCAAGTGACCCAAAGACACCCCAGCTCCCAGGTGCCAAGCAACATCTGCCCCTGCTCTGTGGCTGGCTTCCTCTCTTGCACTCGTGAAGAAGGCTGTGAGAGTTCTGGTAGACAAGGAGCACACACAGAAGTATGTGGGCCAGGGAAAAACCTCCAACTGGAGCTGGAGCGCCTCTTTTAGAAAAACAAAAGAGAGGCTTATCAGCCTTCAGCCTGGTGTGTTATAAGGTCTAAAACATACAAGCTTAAGAATTCTGCCACAAGAGGGAGCAATATTTAGGGAGCAGGTGCATTCTCATGAAGTCTGAGAGAGCCTCAGGAGGTATTCTAGGAAAGAACAGAGCTGGAGACATGACACTTCCTGATTTCAAACTATACTACAAAGCTGTGGTATTCAAAACGGTATGGCACCAGCAAAAACCAGACATATAGACCAGTAGAACAGAATTGAGAGCTCAGAAATAAATGTCTGCATATACAGTTGGCTAATATTTGACAATGGAGCCTAGAATGCTCAATATGGAAAGAATAGACTCTTCAGTGATGGGGCAGGGAAAACTGTATAACCACATGCAAAAGAAAGAAATAGACTCCTGGCTTACATCACTCCAAAAATGAACCACAAAGATGGATTTCAGACTTAAATATAAGATCTGAAATTAAAATTCTTAGAAGAAAACATTGGGAAAATGTCCCTGACATAGGTCTCAGCAATGATTTTTTTTTAAAGATTTATTTATTTATTTATTTGACAGAGGGAGAGAGATCACAAGGAGGCAGAGAGGCAGGCAGAGAGAGAAGAGGAAGCAGGCTCCCCGCTGAGCAGAGAGCCCAATGCAGGGCTCTATCCCAGGACCCTGAGATCATGACCTGAGCCCAAGGCAGAGGCTTTAACCCACTGAGCCACCCAGGCACCCCAGCAATGATTTTTTGAATATGATAACAAAAGTATAAACAACAAAGGCAAAAATAAAAAAATGGGACTACATCAAATTAAAAAGCTTCTGCACAGCAAAAGAAACAATAAAATAAATAGGCGAACTACTGAATGGGAGGAAATATTTGCAAACCAATATTTGATAAGAGGATAAAATCCAAAATATATAAAGAATTCATAAAACTCAGTAACCAAAAAACAAACACACAAAAAATACAAGAAATCTTATTAAAAATAATCTGAGGATCTGAATAGACAATTTTCCAAAGAATATATACACATGGGCAACATGTACACAAAATAGGCTTAACATCGCTAATCGTCAGGAAACTACACATCAAAACCTGAATGAAATATCACCTCAAACCTGTTAGAATAGCTATCATTAAAAAAAAACAAAAAACAAAAATCAAAACCAAAAAGCCACTAAATACCAAGTGTTGGCAAGGATGTGGAGCAAGGGCAACCCTGGCCCACTGTTGGTGGGAATGTAATTTGATGTGACCACTATGGTCAATTATATGGAAGTTTCTCAAAAAGTTAGAGCTTTAAGTACCATATGATCCAACAATCACGCTTCTGGGTATATAATCGAAATAACTGAAAACAGAATATCAAAGAAATATCTGTACTCCTATGTTTATTGGAGTGTTATACAAAATAGGCAAGATATGGAAACAACTTAATGGTCCATCAATGGATAGATGGCTAGAGAAAATATGATATATATACACATGCAAATACATATAATGAGATATTATCCATCCTTGAGAAGAATGAAATCCTGCCATTTGTGACAACATGGATGGTCCTCAAGAACACTATGTTAAGTGAGGTAAGTCAGACAGAAAGACAAATACTGCATGATCTCACTCACTTATACGTGGAACTTATAAAAGCTGAACTTGCAGAGGATGGAGGTAGAAGTGGGGAGATGCTAGTCAAAGAATACACATTTTGAGTTAGAAGATGAATAAGTTTTAGGGATCTAATGCACAGCAATGTACTTATAGTTAATAATACTGGACTATATACTTAAAAACTGCTAATAGAGTAAATATAACATATTCTCACCATGAAAAAAACGGTAATTAACTGAGGTGTCAAGTAACTTTAGCTTACACGAAGACAGTAATCATACTGCAATATCTAAGTGTTTCAGATTAACACACTACACACATTAAAGTTACATGATATTGTATGTCAATTATATTTCAATAAAGTTAGGGGAAGCAATTAAAAATTAATTTACATTTTAATTATAGTTTTAAAATGTATTATTTTTCTCTTCTTTCAAATTTAGACTGAGATCACATATACAAAAAATAACGTTTAGCCATCTACAGAGTCAACATACTGTAACTTGTGATTTCTTAAAAATATCCCACTTGTAAATATTTCAGAGAAATGTTCAAGTATCTATAGAAAAATATACGAGTGAAAGCAAAATGTCACACCCTTTTTAAAACATTTTAATACTTCGAGAAGAATCATAAACACACTCCTTATTTCATTCCTTCTCTGTTATGCTGGTATTTGAAAAGCTGTATTCAGTTAAAAATTTATTAACTTATTCTGCTACAAGATAAACCATAATTGTCTTAACTGTTATTGGCAGAAGAAAAAAAACGAAGATTCAGACTTAATGTTCAATTAGGAGTACACGCAGAGATGCAACTTGATCAATGCTGACATTTGCACAAGCTCTGCATATTTAAAAAGTGATCATACTCTACTGAAATGAGTACTGTTGCTATAGACCCAATATAACATACTTTAATGATCACATTAATATTGACACATCATCATCCTAGGTCAAAATAAAATAGTAAAATAACTATTTAAATTAAATTACTCACAGTATTGATTTTATTGCTATTTCTACAGATATGAAAGGATGCTTTAATTTTAGGACCAGATATAACAGGCCACTTAAATTCTATCAGATTCAAAGAGCCTGAGTATGCTCTGTGTGGGTGTTCAAAGTCTAAAAATATTAAAAAATTGAATTTCTTCCTGAATTTCATCAACCTGATTTTTTTAAACCTAAAGAAATGTTCCTAAAATAAGTTTCTAAAATCTCTTTTGCTTTCTTTTTCCACTGACTTCTCCATTTATTCTGCCTTACAAAAAGATATAATATATATATCTACTTAGAAGTGAATATAGATAGATGACAGATAGATAGATGATAGGTAGATAGATAGATAGATAACTTTCTCCATTTTTCTTTTTTGACTTTTGTTTAAAATATCATCTACTGCTAGACATGCATGGTAAATAATCTTGAATAGTCCAGGAATTCTAAAATGATCAATTATTGAAGAAGTCTAAATATGCCAAATATAAATACCATATTTTTAAAAAAATTTATTTAAAAATTCAACTTTTTTTTTTTTTAATTCAGGACTTATCTCCTGAGTACCTGTTATGGACCAAACTGGGAATTTAAAGTTAAACAAAGCAGGATTTTCTTCCTTGAGAGCGCTACTGTCTTATACTGTCTCCTTGGCAGCACAAAATTATTGTCAGAAATTTTAGATTTTGGACGATTTTATTACCTTTATGTACATGAAGCCTCTCTTAAAACATTAATAACTATATTTATTAAAAATGATTTCCTTATTTTTTAATTAATAGTACCGATATTGAAATTTGGGAAATGTCAAGAAAACAAAACAAAACACTTGTCCTTAGCCTCTGCAGTTATAATCTATTCAGAGACATAGTTACATAAACATTTAACAACAAAGAAAAGCTAATGCAAATTAATGTTCATTTTGGAGAACTTTTTATCTCCCTCTTTCTCGATTCCTGAGGTAAATTGAAAAGTCTTTAAAGATTAAGGAAAAGTGACTTGAGGCATTTCAATTATAAATAAATAAATTTTATTTATAATTAATAACAATCAACCTGGGGATAAAATAATGCAAAATCAAAGCGAATGCCAACTCTTTTGGGGGCACGCTTCTTTCTCTTTAGGAAGATAGTTTGTTTTGGTTTGGGTTAGTTTTAACTACAAATTCATTGTCAACAAAATCTTGTCAGATTCTAATTTGTACATCTGTTCATAAAAAGGTATTTGTTGCTTTTTCCAAACAAGAGAGGACTAACCTCGAGTAATTTCTATGAGGTTTTGGAATCTCTCATCATTTGGGAACAGGACAAGCTGGAAGGGAACAGAACTCACAGGTTCCAATTCAATTTTTTTACTGAGATGATTTGAAATTACTTTGTGTTTCCTAGGCAACCAGCATTGATCAGATACAAAATGGTGGCAGCCAAGTCAAAATTGGCTATGGTGATGATCCCAAGAATAGGAAGGAGAGAATAATAGAACTGAATGCAAGGGAACCACACATCTATGTAATAAGCCTGTCATTAAATCAGAAAATGTGCCCATCTTTTCAAATCTGAAGCTCAGGGAATGTTAAGTTAAATGGATTTCCCAAATCCATATAAGGCAGCAAAGCTGTGACTAGTTTTCTGAAGTTTCCGTTCCAGGAAAAGGATAGAAGATACAAGTTACTACTAATCCCTTTACTCTGTCTATGACAGTCCCAAATCTTCTAAATTGCATAGGAAATTTATTAGGAGATTAGATGGCCATGTCCCCCCCTTTTTCATATGTGCCTTTGCAGTCATTCCTTGGTTAATTCATTTATAACAGTTGCTACTTTGAAAAAAAATAAAACAATGTTTCTGCCCTTATGGAGTTTCCATTTTGCAGAGGACAGCAAACAGACAAGATAATTTCAGATAGGAGCAAATGGCATGAAAAGAATAAAGCAAGAAACTGTTTTACAGTGGAAAGAATGCCTTCTGCCTGTGCAGTGAAGTGTACAGTAAAGATTGGCAGAGCAAGTGCAAATTTTGAATATGCTTTATAAAAATACATGACTCCCAGAAAAGTCTCTCTAAGACTCAGCGTTTTCCAAGAATGGTACTTACATATATTTTAATGATCTGTTAAAGTCATAAATGCATGCTTTTTATGGCTTTAATTACAGAGTAAATTTCCTAATGTTATAAAATCCTGTATAGCTATTGAGAAGAAATCCTCATAATGGTTTGATGGTCTTCAGACAATACACAAAATGTCTATTAATGAGTTCTGTGCAAAATGGATTGTCTGATTACTTGCTTGCTTGAGGCAATTTGACATAGAAATGAAATTATTAGCTGAACTGGGCTTTAATCTTGGCCTTGGCCTTAGCTAGATGAATGTGAAATAACTCCTCTGGACCTTGGTTGATTATTTGTGAAACAACAGGATTGCCTAAAAGGGAAGCCTCACTACTCAATCTTGGGTTAAAACTGGTTAAATGAGAAAAATAGAGATACAGTGGTGCTTTCTCCATCTCTGTTCAGAGTGGGAATGCAAACCAGTGACAAGGTGTTTGGTGAAATAGCAACATTGGCTTTTCTCATCAGAAGAAAGGAATAGTCAAAAGTTCCAAATCTTCCACCTGGATTTGCAGATAAGACTGTGTAGATATAAACAACGGTCTCATTCAAGAAAATCACGAAGATTTCTAAGTAACAGGGACTTTATAATTTTGCTTTAAAGTGCACATATGCTAAAATTTTATCCCATTTTATTTATCAAATAAATATTGTCTATTATTTATTTAATAAAAAATCTTCTCTGGCTTAAGGGAAAGGAATATTAATTAATAATTATCTTCTGAATGGAGTCTCAAGTTCTGCTTCATTTTAACTTAAGTATCTTTATAATCTCAAATCTATCTGCATATTTTATCATAGAATTAAAATTTTACAGTTGATATTGTTTGGCTAGTAAAAATGTGTATGACTCTGTAAGAATGTGGTTTTATGCAATGATAACTTTTGTGCATTATTTGATGTAAACTAATGGTGAGTGGGAAGACATGACTGATCTGCTCAGATGAACTAAACCCAGGACTGTAAAGAAGGTAGTAAGTAGTATGTGTGGGGACTATGCTCCTGTGGTCTGATGTAGGTCATGGTCATAGACTCTGGCTTATTACTATATTCTATTTTTAATTGTTCCTTCACTTATTAATCTTATTTTTAATGCATATTCATGAATTCTCTTTCTTCTAAGTTTGAGATTTCTTATTTCTCTTGATATCTAAAGAAATATGTTATTCCTAACAATTTTGGTTCCCATCATTTTTTTTGTTACTTAATTAAAACCCACTTCTACCTACACATAGTACATCAAAGTTTCAGGTATAAGTAATTATAAGTAATTCATCTGCTGCAAATAACACCCAGTGCTCATCACATCACGTGACCATCACCTAATTACCCCATCACCCAATTATTCCATCCACTCACCCACTCCCCTCCAGCAACCCTCAGTTTATTTCCTATGCTTAAGTGTCTCTCATGGTTTGTCTCCCTCTCTGATTACTTCCCTTTCAGTTTTCCCCTCATTTCCCTATGATTCTTTGCACTGTTTCTTATATTCCACATATGAGTGAAACCATATGATAATTGTCTTTCTCTGATTGACTTATTTTACTCAGCATAATACCCTCCAGTTCCATTCATGTTGATGTAAATGGTAAATATTCATGGCTGAGTAATATCCCATGGTGTGTGTGTGTGTATATATATATACACACACATATTCATATACATACACACGCCTATATATACCCCACATCTTCTTTATCCATTCATCCATAGATGGACATCTCGACTTTTTCCATAGTTTGGCTATTGTGGACATTACTGCTACAAACATTGGGGTGCATGTATCCCTTCAGATCATTGCATTTGTAACTTTGGGGTAAGTACCTAGTAGTGCAATTGCTAAGTCATAGGGTAGCTCTATTTTAACTTCTTGAGGAACCTCCATATTGTTTTCCAGAGTGACTGCACCAACTTTCATTCCCCCAACAATGTAAGAGGGTTCCCCTTTCTCTGCATCCTTGCTAACATTTGTTGTTTCCTGACTTGTTAATTTTAGCCATTCTGATGGATGTGAGGTGGTATCTTATTGGTTTTGAATGGCATTTCCCTGACGTCAAGTGATGTGGAGCATTTTCTCATGTGTCTCTTGGCCATTTAAATATCTTCTTTGGAGAAATGTCTGTTCATGTCTTCTGCCCATTTCATGATTGGATTATTTGTTCTTTGGCTGTTGAGTCTGATAAGTTCTTTATAGATCTTGGATACTACCCCTTTATCTGATAAGACATTTACAAATATCTTCCCCCATTCTATAGGTTACCTTTTACTTTTGTTGACTATTTCCTTTACTGTGCAAAAGCTTTTTATCTTGATGAATTCCCAATAGTTCATTTTTGCTTCTGTTTCTCTTGCCTTTGGAAACATGTCTAACAAGAAGCTGCTTTTTTTTTTAATTTTATTTATTTGACAGAGAGAGAGAGAGAGATATTACAAATAGGCAGAGAGGCAGGCAGAGAGAGAGGAGGAAGCAGGCTCCCTGCTGAGCAGGCAGCCCGATGTGGGGCTCGATCCCAGGCTCGATCCCAGGCTCGATCCCAGGATTGATCCCAGGACCCTGAGATCATGACCTGAGCTGAAGGCAGAGGCTTTAACCCACTGAACCACCCAGGGGCCCCATAATAAGAAACTGCTTTGGCCGAGGTTGAAGAGGTTGCTCCTTGCATTCTCCTCTAGGATTTTGATGGATTCCTGTCTAACATTTAGGTCTTTCATCCATTTGGAGTTTATCTTTGTGTATAGTGTGAGAAAACGGTCCAGTTTCCTTTCTTGATTAAAGTCTCCACAGTGTAGGGATAGAGGGAACATACCTCAATATCACAAAAGCCATATATGAAAAGTCCACAGCAAACATCATTCTCAATGGAGAAAAACTAAGAGCTTTTCCCCGAAGGTCGGGAACATGACAGGGATGCCCTCCGTCACCACTCTTGTTCAACACAGTACTAGAGGTCTGCCTCAGCAATTAGACAACAAAAAGAAAGAAAAGGCATTCGAATTAGCAAAGAAGACATCAAACTCTCACTCTTCACAGATGACATGATATTTTATGTGGAAATGCAAAAAGACTCCATCCCAGAATTTTTAGAACTTCTACAGGAATTCAGCAACATGGCAGGGTATAAAATCAATGCACAGAAATCACTTGCATTTCTATACAATAACAATGAGACTGAAGAAAGAGAAATTAAGGAATTGAACTCATTTACAATTGCACCCAAAACCATAAGATACCTAGGAATAAACCTAACCAAAGAGGTAAAGGATCTGTACTCTAAAACCTGCAGAACACTTATAGAAGAAACTGAGAAAGGCACAGAGAAATGGAAAAAAAATTCCAACTTCATGGTTTGGAAGAACAAATATTGCTAAAACATCTATGCTACCCAGAGCAATCTACACATTTAATACAACCCTTATCAAAATACCAATATCAACATTTTTCATGAAACTGGAACAAATAATCCTAAGATTTTTTTTTTAAAGATTTTATTTATTCATTTGACACAGAGAGAGAGATTACAAGTAGGCAGAGAGGCAGTCAGAGAGAGAGGAGAGAGGAGGAAGCAGGCTCCCTGCCGAGCAGAGAGCCCGATGTGGGCCTCGATCCCAGAACCCTGGGATCATGACCTGAGCCGAAGGCAGCAGCTTTAACCCACTGAGCCACCCAGGCGCCCTAATCCTAAGATTTTTATGGAACCACAAAAGACCCCAAAAAGCCAGAGGGATGTTGAAAAAGAAAACCAAAGCTGGTGGCATCACATTTTAGACTTCAAGCTATGTTGCAAAGCTGTAATCATCAAAACAGTATGGTACTGGCACAAAAACAGACACACAGACTAATGGAACAGAATACAGAACCCAGAAAGGGACTCTCAACTGTATGTATGATAGGCTTAAAACAAATCAAGGTATTAATTAAATAACATGTTTAATAAAATATGACACACATTTAATATGCAATTATATATATTTTTTGATGTACAAGGTAGTTATACATCAGGTATTTATTTCTGTCTTCACTTTAAATCAGTGGCATTCAGCTGTAGTGTTTGATGTGCATATCAGAATCTCCTGAGATAAAATGTCACATAGTTTGAGTCTTAATCATGTAGTATTTATTATTTCATTTTCTCATTGCTTTAGATATTTTTTTCTGATGCTTTTGAAATTTCAAATTCAAAGAGGTTACACAGTGGCTAAGTTTCTCCAAAACACCAGGTATCAAAATTATTAAAAGCAATACTAATTGATCACTCAATTTTTAGATGTGATAATGAAATTTCCAATTTAATGACATTGGTATATGATCTGTAAATAAGAAGTCATCATCTGTTTTTCTTCTATTTCTCTCACATTCAAAACTTTTGTAACTCTTATACAGACCCTAACCATCATCTAGTTTGAGGAGATTGTTCCACAGGACCATATTGTGATCTAGTTTTTCATAAAATCAAGGAAATCAGTGCATATCCTGGAAGGAGTGAGGCTATTGGAGCTACAAGTTCTGCAACAACAATAATTTATTCAAGGGACTTCTGGGTGGCTCAGTCAGTTAAAAGTCTGCCTTCGGCTCAGGTCATGACCTCAGTCAGTGTCCTGGGAGCAAGTCTCACATTGGGCTTACTTCCTCAGAGGTAAGCCTCTCCTCTCCTCAGAGGAGAGCCTGCTTCTCCCCCCGGCTGCATCTCCCTCTGCTTGTACTGTCTCTCTCTCTGATAAACAAACAAACAAACAAACAAACAAATAAATAAATAATAAATAATAAATAAAACCTTTAAAAAATAATTTATTCAATACACAATACTCCAATGTATGTGGGCTCCCATACACAAAATATATTGTGTCATCCAGAAAAGCAGTATCTTTTCTCTCCTCGAGGGTGGCTATAATTTTCTTCTATAGATAATATCACATTTACAAGAGCATTTTCAAAGATTAATTAATGTATTAAGGTATTCCAGCTAAGGTTTCTCGGAAACAGAGTTTTGACTGGTTTGTGATGATTCCATTTGTTTTTTATACCCTGAAAAGGCTTCAACTTCACGTAAGCAAAACAAGCAATTCTACTTTTCAGGGTAACAACAATTGTAGGAAGACTATGTTAGTATCTCTCAAATAACTTCGTCTTTTTTCCTTTCAAAACATAAGCATGTATTTTAAAATAAAATTAGCAGTTATTGTCAGGATTCACAATGGGGTATCTATAACATGCTTGTTTTGTACTCAATTACCATTAAGTGCATTCTATAGCATAATAATCATGCTAAATGCAGGTAAGTACTTTCCCGAGGCCCCTTTTGCAGTATATTATATGTTTACGTTATTTTCCTTCCTATTAAGGTTTCAACCACAACTGGCAGTCACTAACTACAGGCTACCTCTTAAGGAAATTGGGAACTCTCAATTATTTTTACATCTTAAAAGCCAGAAATTGCTTCTTCTCTTTTCATAGTAGTGAATTTTATTTTTCACTTTATAAACTGTGTAGAAGCTATTTGTACTTTCTACATTAGATTTGTTGAATATCTGTCATTTTCTCAAATTATTTCAAACTCACAGTCACAAAACTACCTGATTAGCAACCTGCCTGAGTATATGATAAGGGAGAAAAAGTAGCAGTACCTAGATGAGATATTTATTCCAATTTGCTGCTTGCCGCTCAGCTGATTGAAACTTTAGAATGGAAAAAGCTGCTTTATTGATGACAACAGATTTGGACAGCGACCTTTGAAATCAATGAAATCTGCCCTTTACTTTCAGGAGTTTTAGATCCAACATGGATTCCTTCCCAGGCCCTCCCCATCCTGCATTAGACTCAAGAAAAAAGTTACCCTCAGCACTTTAATTTAAGCGATAAGAATAAAGGAAATCAGAATAACTGACTCCAAAACACTCCTGGATGAATTGAGACATGTATTTTCATCTAGTAAGTCTCAATCATATCTTCTCACACTGGATCATACATATTTCCTATCTCTGCTACCTCATAGTCAGATATCTTCAGGTCATGATCAGGGATATTTCTGGTTCATTTGGAAACAAATAAGCAAATTTTTAAAAACCCACTTTAATTAGACGATAACAAACTATTTCCCAGGACAAAGAGACATGAAAGGACACATGTAGAATATATGGGTCACTGGAAACTATACAGAGAAAGTAGCTTGTGTGTGCACATCTATTTCCAGATATTTAAGTTAGTATAGAAATAATAAATGACCCCAATTAATTATAAGAAGAAACTGTAAACTTATCTTTAAGTGATCTTCAAGTATTTAGCAAACTTCCTTGAATAACAATAAAAATATTACCAAACAGGAATGATTTAGTCACAATGTTTAAATGCAAGACACTAAAATATATAAAAATGAGAAGGGGAAATCAATTCAAAATGTAAATACAGAAAGGGGAAGAAGCTACACTTACAAAAGACAGATGATTTGAAAGCAGATTCCAACAACTTCCCCATCTCCCAACACCACCAGTTTCCCTTTCCTCTTTCTTTCTCTCACTTTCTCAAATCACAAACTCAGACTTTCTGGGGTTTTTGTTTTTGTTTTTTTGTTTTGTTTCTTCTTAAAACTAATAGACAGCAAGTGCCTACCTTGTATTGGATGGGTATTTGTCACTTTATTGAATTCTCAAAACAAACTTACAAGGTATTAATTCTAGCAAGTAATGTAAATATCACTATAGTTAACACTTCACAAGCATTATCTAATGAAATCTTCACAAAGGTACTATGATGTAAATATTGGAATTTCCATTTTGCATTTTTGAAAATGATTGATTATAGATTAAATGTATTTCCCAAGGATATCCAACTAAAACTGTATGTAACAAAACCCACTGATCATTCTGCAGTCTGCATATTGATCCTATAAAGGAATTTGTGTTTTTCTTAAAGATTGATTTATTTGATGGGGAGGAGGGGCAGTGGGAGAGAATCTCAAGCAGAATCCCCACTAAGCATGGAGGCTGACACAGGGTTTGATCGTAGGACACCAAGGTCATGATCTGAGCAGAAATCAAGAGTCAGTTGCTTAACCGACTGAGCCACACAGGCACCCCAGGAATTTGTATTTTTAAAGACAACTGTTTTTCATTTTATTTTATCTTTACTTTAGGTTTCAAACTCAGAGAACTAACCAGAATATTTAATAAGATAGAAAATGATACACGCTAAAATGTTTCTAATTAGAGGTTGCTAGTTACTAATTTGGCATGATTTGATAGAAATCAGTGTTATAAAATCACAGAAAAAAATAAGGGGCTTACTATTGGAAAGACAGAGAATCATGTTCATAACAAGTTACAGAGATAATCACGTTCACATGACTGACCTGGAAAGCATACTCCATTTGGTTTCAGTCAAAGGAAGAAGTTGTAAGTTGATTCAAGGTCTCCTCTAACCCTATAATTATACAAATAAGATTTATTTATCCAAGAAGTCCCATATTACCTTGTGCATCTCATAAGTAATTCAACAAAGCTGGTGAATTCATAAGTTGGTACCTTGGAAATCTCTGTAGAATTGAAAATTTAGACATTAAGTAAGAAATCCATGTCAATTGTATAGTCTCTATCTCAAATTCATCACCATTTTATTTCCTATATATTAATTCATGCAATTACAAATATAAATTTCGTTATGGACCATTGTCTTTTACACTAATTTTAGAGTGTGTTCTCTCTAGTAACTCAAACTCATGTTTCTTTAACACCTAGTGTATTAGTTCACTAGGGCAGCCATAACAAAATACCACAAACTGGGTAACTTAATCAACATAAATTTATTTTCTCACAGTTTGAAGGCTAGAAGCCCAACATCAAAATATCAGCAGGATTGATTTCTTCTGTGGGTCTCTCTCATTGGTTTGTTGACAGAGATCTTCATTCTGTATCTTTGTACGGTCTTCCTCTGTTTTTGACTCTGTCCTAATCTCGTCTTATAAGTTCACCAGTCATATTGAATCTAGCCCATCCATACCACCACATTTTACCTTCACGACCTCTGTAAAACACCCTAACTCCAAATATAGTCACATTCTGAGGCTTGGGGGCTTAGGATTTCAACATAGAAATTTGGAAGGGGAAACAATTCAACCCATAACAGCTAGCTTATTTCATTATTTTCTTATCATTGTTGAAGAATATTTCACATAAAATTTCAAGTAGAGTGATTATAACAAAGCTATCTGTATTGCTTTCCTCCATGTACTAACAGAGCACATATAGTTTCTACTATGGTTCCGGAAGAAATTAGAAAGGGGGTGGAATTTGCTCCATTCTCCTTGAAATGCTTGGCTCTAGTGTAGAAGGATCAGATATATTCTAATTTAGTAACATGTATTATATATATCTATAAATTTTAATGGAATTAATTATGGAGAAATTATGAGGTTTCTTAGTGTTTTTTTCCAAGTAAAGTTATATAAAAGTAAATCACTCAAATAATTTCTTGTAACTTAAAGCATTAGAGTTACCACAAATGAGAGTTTACACAAGTAACAGTGTTTTCAAATGCAGGTGCTAAAATAGGACTCTTAAATAAGTTTGTGAAGTGGAAAATATGCATTTACTAATGTCTGAATTGTGAAAAACACAACCCTGAGTGCTGAATGGATAATTGTGTTCTCAAACAGCCTCCAGGACAGGAAAGCACCAATTTTCGTGTGCAATCATCTATCTGAATGTGCAATACTTAATCATGTGTAAGCATTTGGTGGTGGCAGTTTCAGGTGTCTCCCTCTCCTACGTCTCTCCCTCTCATATCCTCATGAGCATGCCTGCATTTTTGCTCTTTTTCTCTCTCTTTCTGTACAGTTCTTGGTCTAGTCTGTGAAAAATGTTATGTATGTTTTCTCTCGGTGTTCTGTATAAAGGGGAAGATAGCAATGGCAAAGTTAAAACTGCAAATTAATTACAGTTAATAGAGATTTCACCTAAGAAAAATTTGCTAGTGCAACTGATTTGAGCATTCTTTACTCACTCGGGGAACTGTGGTTTCAGCAAGCTGATTTAAAAGATCACTTATGGAGGGTGAGAGTAACTTCAGTAGAGATTATCTGAACAGCACCACACTGAACTATAAGCATGTATCTGGACCATGATAGTTAATAACAAGTTGTTTCTTCAATGTGATTCTGTAAGATAGCAGTATCTCCAGGGCAAAGAATAGAATTGGAGAAATTGAAGTGACCTTTGAGTTTTGTCTTGTATATGGGCATCTTAATGTAATTTTTCCTATCAAGAAAATTTTCATAAATGATTTATCTATAATAGACACGAATAAGTAAAACAATATTACTACCTACATGCAACACTGCTATAAGGGTTGGAGGCAATATATGCTAAAATGCAAAGCAGAGTACTTGGTGTCTAAGAGACACACAGTTGCTAAGATTACTATTATTAGTTGCTTTTTCCAATTTTACATAATAGTTCCTTTAATGTAATTAAGATCCAATCAGTTATATAACCTGCTATTTTTAAAACTTTGCACTGACTTCTGTATAAACAAAACAAACTGAATGTATGTATTTATCACTCTGTCCTTTTAAAGTCACATTAAAATGATGGCAATAACAGAGAATGAACCCACAAGGAAAAGAGGTTGTCTTTTTATCTTTTTTACCATCATTTTTATGGAATATTAGGAAGGAGTGGCAATCAATGCCAGTATCTGCTCTGTAAAGTTTAACCAAAAACACAGAAGGATTTAAGGTAACTTAAAATTCTACCAAACCCCACCAAATAGCCAAAGGTAGGAAAAGGAAAATAAGAATACATACCACAATCTTCTAACAAGTTGCCTTTGTAACTACAAATTTAGCAATAAGTTTTCAAAGGGCCAAAGTGTAAACAGAGAAAGTCAGTCATTCAGAAAACCTACAAGGCCCAACAAAATAAAGACTAACTGTCAAGAGGAAATACAATTGTGGTGGATGCTGTTTCTCTCACAGAACTCATTAAGAAGCTTTCGAGTGACAGGAATAAATATTCTGAAAAGCATCCTCAACATAAATATATTAATTAACTTCACAAAAAGAAATTTCAGTATGGAACTTATGATGTCTTAGAGTTCAACACAGATAGTTCTTCAGATGGTGGTAAGATACGACCTTTGCTGTCAAACTGACTTTAAAATGTAATAAAACTTTCTCCTGAGCAATTTCCCAAGGATTCAATTCTTTTAATTTGCAGATAAATGCTCATACATTTTCCCAAGAGCACAAGTCCATGTCACATATCTTGTTCCATAGAAACTTTCAGCTTTAGTATGACATACTCCCAGAGTCAACCATTTCCCCCACAAATCCCTAAGATCCTGTTGTTGGGTCTGGATCACCAGACCATTATCCATCTTCTCCCAGTGAGAGGTCCTTGGTGACTTTCTTGCAGATGGACTTCAGTCAGAGCTATCCTAATTTAGCTGAGGAGTTTTAATTATAACAAATTACCAAAGGGAAGTTACTAGGATTTTCACTATGTCCTTTGGAGCTTGTTACCATTTGGAAATTTATCCATTTTCTTCCTCACAACCAGACCTATATGACTATGAATTGGGGTAGAAGAATTCTTTGTCAAGAGTGAGTCTCATAAAGAAGTTTTGGATTCTATAATTTTTCCAATAGCTAGGCTGACTCTCCTGTAACAGTGAGTCTTGTTTTGGCCTGGGAATTTGTTCTTTTCACCCATAAATGAGCTTCTGAGGCTTTAATCTCCTGTGGGGAAGACCCGCTTCTGGAGTAGAAGTAAGACATCCTATGTCCACAATTACAGCAGAGAATTTAGCAGAGAAATAATTGATATATGATATGATATGATATGATGATATGATATGATAGACTCACCAGTTGAAGTAGAAAAAATTTCCTATCGATCTCAAAATATTCTTCACTCTTTGTGAATAGTCATCTAAATAGTAGTCTTTCCCATCCAGAACTGCATCACTGTGTAATTACATTTTATCTAGATTTCTCATATTTCCAGTCAAATTTTGTAATATTCCCCATGGAAGAACTTCACACCACTTTTTAAAGTTTAATTATGTTTATTTTATGTTTTTGTGGTCATCATTAGTGTAATTTTTCATTGTATTTTCTGCTACTTTTAAAATACTATTCTCTCTCTCTCTCTCTCTCTCTCTTTTTGTCTACAATGAGATACATTATAAGTTTTACCTTTACTGAATTCTCTCTTTTCTTCTAAAAATTTCAGTTATTTCTCTTGGACATTCAGGGTACACTATCATATTATCATACTCAGACATTTCTAGATATTCATTAATTGCCCAAGAAGCTATCTTTAGGCAAAAGCATTTATGTAACCATAAACAAATTAATAACCAGGGATGCATTTTACTGAGAAGTGGATCTTTCAAAATTGGAGGATCCAGTAGACAACTGATAAGGTTGTTAAAAGTGTATTTCAACATGTTTCTTAGGATGAGATCTTAGATGTTGTGAAGAGTTTACCTCCTTACCTCTTATGTTCCTAGATCTTGGCATTACTGTCATAACATATTATTTGCAGCTAGCCCTTTAAATAAAAAAATGAGTCATAGCGTGATTTCAAAAAATGTCTTTGGGAAGTTTGGAAATGTTTTTAGGACTCAGAGAAACTAGCATGTTTAATATGCTATTGAGTTACTCTTTCTAAAGTATAATAATGATATTTTATCTTCCATTTCAGCAGCCTCCAATCTTGTGACATTTGTAAACACTTTATATGAGATTGTAAAGGTACTAAAGCTATCAGACAAAACCACTTTGATTTCTTTTTTATATACTGATGAATTGCATATGTCTGTTTCTTTCCTGATTCCCTTAATGCAAAGCACATTAAATAGTTGAAAAAGTACCACACACTAAATGCCAAATGTAAAATTATTTCTTTTCTGAAGTGATTTCTGTTTATAAGCTATGCTTCTGACTATTAAAATTCATAATGTGAATATAATCCTTTCCTTATGAGTTTTTCCCTTACCTTATCTCAACTTTTATTATAGTACATGTAGACAAAGTGTTGGTGTCTGCAGTCAGTGTATTATGTCTACTTTAGCTTTAGAGCCCTCTCATTACTGTGCTTAATTTGAAATTCTTTTGTGTCTTTAGAAAACCATCTGTCAGTAAATTATAGTTTGATGGCCCTAGGTGATTCATGAGACTAGGAATTACATGCAAACAATGTGGCTTGTTGAAACCTGTAGTTAGTTAAAAAGGTTTTAAAAAATTGAAAGAATTCTAATGCTTTAAGTATTAAGTAAAAACAATCAATGGAAAAGTTTCACTAATTTCAAAATTGGGAATTTTTTTGTGAACTTTGTTTGAAAATCAAGGACAGGTGTATACAAATGATTCTACTTATTTTCATCCTTGATGAATAAGAAATTGTTATGGCGACATTTACTATTTTATTCACTCATTAAGGAAAGATGTGTGGGGAATAGTTAAGAAGTGCTTTAAGAGTCTAATAAATTAATATTTTTAAAAGATTTTTATTTATTTATTTTAGAGAGAGAAAGAGCAAATGGGCACATGGTGGGCTGCAGAGGGAGAGAGAAACTCAAGCAGACTCCATGCAGAGTGTGGAGCAAGATGTGGGGCTTGATCTCACAACCCCAAGATCACAACCTGAGCTGAAATGAGGGGTCCGATGCTCAACTGACTATGCCATCCAGGCACCTGAACTTAACACTTTTCTTAATGTTTAGGTGAATTTATATGCACACTTTATACTAGATAAACAACTAAGCATATAGATATATGTTACTCTTTGAACCCAAATTTAAATTTATATCCTACCTAGAATCTGGTTAAAAATTGGAAAAATATATATTTTTTTACATTTCTAGCTATTGGATGTAAAGGATTTACTAGTGTAAAAAATTATTCAAGATACTCAATTTTAGGGGTGCCTGGGTGGCTCAGTCATTAAGCATCTCTCTTTGGCTCAGGTCATGATCCCGGGGTCCTGGGATCGAGCCCTGCATCAGGCTCCCTGCTCTGCAGGAAAGCCTGCTTCTCCCTCTCCCACTCCACCTACTGGTGTTCCCTCTTTCACTGTGTCTCTCTCTGTCAAATGAATAAATAAAATCTTAAAAAAAAAAAAGATACTCAATTTTACATAAAACTTCCAGCTCAGGAATAAGAATTTGTCAACATTCTAACCAGCAAGTACTGATTGCACTGTATTAGAATTCCTTGACAGATGACAAACAGGATGAGGGAGAGGGAGAGGCAGTGGATACAGATTGCTTTACAAATACCCAGAACCCTTCCAAGCAGCTGCCGTCATAGGAGGTAAGTTAGTGAAGAATTGGCCATGAAGGGTGGGGGTGCATACGAAGAATCAGCATATGATCATGGGGTGTACTGCAATACAGATACTGTGATATAGATATTGTGATATAGATATAGATATTGTGCTGGATCAGAGATCCTGAGTTCTGAGCCCACCTCTGTCACTAGCTATGGAGCTTAAGACAAAATGTAACCTACATTTTCCTGTGTTTTCCTCCCTCCTGTGTAAAATGAGAATATAATTTTATAAACATTTCAATGCTTTGTAAACTGTAATGTACTACATAAATACTAGGCATGATAAAAAATTACAAACTCTCTTAATTTAGGCCAGGAGCTGTAAACCGGGATAAAAATTCAAAGTTAATATTATTACCCAGTTTAAGAGATTGCTCTTTTTTTAAAAAGTCTTTATTATTTTTAAAGATTTTATTTATTTATTTGACACAAGTTGAGAGAGAACAAGCAGGGGAAGCAGCAAGCAGAGGGAAAGGGAGAAGCAGGCTCCCTATTGATGCAGGGCTCAATCCCAGGACCCTGAGATCATGACCTGAGCTGGAGGCAGGGGCTTAACCAACTGAGCTCTGTGCCCCAACACCTTATTCTTTCTATACCATCCAGGCTCTTACATAATTCTTTTATTTTTTAAGATTGTATTTATTTATTTGACAGAGAGAGACACAGTGAGAGAGGGAACACAAGCAGGCAGAGTGGGAGAGGGAGAAGCAGGGAGCCCGAAGCAGGGCTTGATCTCAGGACCCTGAGATCATGACCCTGAGCTGAAGGCAGCCGCTTAATGACTGAGCCACCCAGGCACGCCTCACATAATTCTTTGAATGGTTGGTCATTTTACCTCCTGACCAATTCCTTTATAATTTTATAAAATTGATTTTATTCCTTTTATCATTTCGTAGCCAGGTCACTGAGGACCTACACTTCCCACTCCTCATTATTATCTATATCATCACTATTATGATCTTAATAATTTTTATACATGTATAGTACTTTGTGAATGATAGAATTGGTTTGTATTATTGTGGTTGTCTTTTTCTTTTCTTCTTTTTAAATCTACTTTGAAGACTCTATGGACCTTTTAGCCAGTGTGTCTTATCACAGAGATGACAGTCTCACACTGAAGGCCCTACTGCTGCCCTGACCTTTGGTCTAATGATGCCAGTTGCATATAGTTGTGATGCTCTCAGTGACAGTTACAGTGAGCAAGAAAAAATAGAGAATGAGGTGTGAATGGGAGCAAGCAGAGAGCTGAACAACATCTGCTGCTGTAAAAAAAAAAAATAGCAAAATTCTAAAAGAAATATGGAGTTTAACTATGGGTGAAACACTGAATGGTAATGTTTGCTCTTGCTTATATTTTGTTCCCATAGCATCTGATATTGGCATTATTTTAATCATCTTGTACTAAAAATTCCACTATGACTTAATCAATTACAGGTCTTGTAAGGTAAATGCATGGGTTTAAGTAGAATTCTGACTGATTCATCTCACTATTTGTTCTGACTGTCAAAATACCACTTTTTCACTAAACAGAAACAAAAACTATGGTATGTATTAATTTGATTTATAACTAGACAAAGGGATCCTTACCACTATGAACAAAATAGGAAATTATTTAAACCTATAAGGAATGCTATAAATTAGATTAAACTGTATTGCTTGTAACTTATAATTTGGTAGAAATACTTTGAAAAAATATTAATTTTTTTGAAATGCATTTAAAAATGAATTAAAGGAGTGGTTGGCTAGATCAGTTAGTAGAGTATGTGACTCTTGATCTTGTGGTCATGAGTTCAAGCTCCATATTGGGGTAGAGTTTACTTAATAAAAAAATGAATTAAAAATGTAAGTGTAACTTTTGAATTCCAATTTTGTATATAAGGAGCTTCGAAGTTGTCACTTCATTCTAATGAGTAAAAAGCTGAATAGGCTGAAAAATCAATGCCACTCAGCTCCATAAGAGAAGGGAGACACGAGTCAATCCACCGACCCCGAGACCAGAGAGACAAGTTGGCAAATATAGGGAGATGTCATTTACCAGAATAGAAACTTCACAGTTGAAAACTCTGTGGCAACCAGTGGCAGAAGAGGAAAATCCAAACTGTGTTTGATTAATTGCTAGAGGCTCAGGGCTGACAGTTTTGAGTGTTTCAAACTCCCAGTATGCCTAGTCATGGGGAAGGAGGCGACAATATCGTGAGAGTTACCTCCATGAGCTCAACCAGGCTTGCACAGTAAACATCAGGGAAAAATCCCTACCTGCTTCCTGAAGGGGGGAGAGTAAAGAAAACATTTTGAAATACCGGAAAACACTGTGTCTTAACAAGGCAAGATAATAACAATAACCACTAACATTTGTTGTTTTTTATTATGTGTCAGGTGCTGCTGAGTGTTTTTCAAGCAATATTTTATTGTAGAGATGAGGAAACTGACACAAAAAGGAATTAGAACAGAATTCAATGAAATAGAAAAACAACAAAACAGGAGGTTAATTTGGAAAACCAATGAAACCAAAGGCTGGTTCTTTGAAAAGATCAATGAAATTTATACACTTCTTAAACTAAGAAAAAAGGAGAGGACACAAATTGCTTGTATCAAAAGTGAAAAAAAGGGACATCCCTAAAGATTATAAAAATTAAGAGGATACTATGAACTATGACCAACACTATGTACACAAATTTGATAGTCTAAATGAAATGTACCAATTTCTTGAAAGATACAATCTGCCACAACTCTCATAAAAAGAAATAGCCTGAACAGGCCTATATCTATTAAGGAAATTGAATCAATAATTAATAGCCTTCCAAAATACAGAAATCCAAACACAAATGTGTTCACCGATGAATTCTGCAAAATATTTAAGAAAAAAACTATACTGGGGTGCCTGACTGGCTCAATTGGAGGAATGTGTGACTCTTGAATTTTGGGTCAAGCCCCAAGAGTTTGAGTCCCATACGAGGTATAAAGATTACTTAAAGAAATTTAAAAAAAAATTCAATTTTTTAAATGAAAGAAATTGTACCAAATTTTTAAAAATCCTTTTCAGAGAATAGAAACAGAAGAAATACTACCTAACTCATTCTATGAAAACAGCCTTACCCTAATACAAAACAAAACAATAACATTATAAGGAATTATACCAATATCTTTTATAAACATAGATGCAAAATTCTTCAACAAAATACTAACAAATTCAGTGCAAAAAAGGATAAAAAATAATTATACACCACAACCGAGAGGAATTTATCCTGGGTATATAAGGCTGGTTCAACATTTGAAAGCCAATAATCTAATCCATCCCATCAACAGACTAAAAAAGAAAAAAAAATTTCACATAATCATATCAATAGATGCAGGAAAAATACTTGACAAAATTCAACACTCATACATGATAAAAACCTCAGTAAACTAAGAATAGAGAGAATTTCCTCAACCTGATAAAGACTATCTATCTTATACATAACATCAGAGTTAATTGTGAGAATCTAGAAATTCCCTCTAAGGTCAGGTACAAGGCAAGAATTTCTCCTCTCAACACTGATTTTCAATAACCTACTGGAAGTCCTTCCTAACACAGTAAGACAAGAAAAGAAAATAAATGGCATATAGATTGAGAAGGAAGACATAAAACTGTTTATGTTCACAGATGATATGATGGTTAAGGAGAGTATTTGAAAAAATCAACCAAAAAAGGGTGCTTGGGTGGCTCAGTTGTTAAGCATCTGCCTTTGGCTCGGTCATGATCCCAGGATCCTGGGACCCAGACCCACATCAGGCTCCCTCCTCAGTGGGAAGCCTGCTTCTCCCTCTCCCACTCTCTCTTCTTGTGTGCCTGCTCTCCCTATCTCTGTCTCTGTCAAATAAATAAATAAAATTGTTTTAAAAAATCAACCAAAAAAAAACCCAAAAAACTCCTGGACTAATAAGAAGTTATAATAAGGATTCAGGATATAAGATTGATATAGAGAAGTTAATTGCTCTCTTCTATTGCAACAATGAACACATGGAATTTGAACTTGAAAACACAATACCATTTATAATAGCACTCTCCAAAATGAAATAATTAGGCATGAATCTAACAAAATATGTACAAGATTTATATGAAGACAACTACAAATTTCAAATGAGTGAAATATAAAAGAATTAAATAAACAGAGAGATATTCCATGTTCTTGCATAGAAAGGAAGAGACAATATTGTTGAGATCCCTGTTCTTACCAACTTGATCTATAATTCAATGCAATCCCAATCAAAAGCTTACCAAGTTGTTTTATGGATATCAACAAACTGATTCTGAAGTCTATATGGATAAGCAAAAGATCCAGGATATCCAACAAAATATTGAAGGTGAAACTCAAAGATAGAGGACTAATTCCTCTCAACACCGGGACTTCTTATAAAGCTATAATAATCAAGATAATGTGATATTGGCAAAAGAATAGAAAAATAAATTAATGTAACAGAATAGGAAGTCCAAAAATAGACCCACACAAACATATAGGAACTGATCTTTAAAAAAGGTGCAAGGTCAATATAATGAAGCAAAGATTATCTAGTATCATAATGATACTAGAATAACTGGATATCAGCATACAAAAAAAGTAAATCTAGACACAGACCTCCTTTACAAAAATTAACTTAAAAAGGATCACAGACCTTAATATAAAATACAAAAGTACTAAACTCCTAGAAAATAATGGAAGAAAACCCAGATGACCTTGGGTGTGATGATATCTTTTTAGGTACAACACCACAGATATGATACCTGAGAGAAATAACTGATAAACAGGACTTCATGAAAATAATAATAATAAAACTTCTGCAAAAGCAATTAAAAGACAAACAATAGACTTCAAGAAAATGTTTGCAGTAGACATATATAATAAAGAACTGTTATGCAAAATACACAAAGTAGTCATAGAACTCAATAATAATGAAGCAAACAACCAATTGAAATATGGGTCAAAGATCTTAACAGATATCTCACCAAAGAAGATATTCAGATGGCAAATAAGCATATGAAAAGAGGTCCCTCATTATATGTCATCAGGGAAATGCACATTGAGACAATAAATAGGTAACACTACTTGCCTCTTAGAATGGCCAAAGTTTGACAGCATCAAACACTGGTGAAGATGTAGAGCAACGGGAACTGTTATACGATGCTGGTGACACAGCCATTTTGGAAGATAGTTTGATTGTTTCTTATAAAACTAAACATCCTCTTACCATATCCAGCAATTGTGCTCCTTGGTATTTACCCAAGGGGTCTAGAAACTTAGGCCCACACAAAACCTGTGCATGGATGTTTATAGTGACTTCATTCATAATGGCCGATGCTTAGAAGCAACCAAGATGTCCTGAGACAGGTGAAGGGATAAATAAACTGTGGTATAGCTAGATGATGGAATATTATTCAACACTAAAAAGGAACGTACTATGAAGCTATGAAAAGACTTATAGGAACCCTAAATACAGGCTCATTAGTGAAAGAAACCAATCTGAGAAAGTTGCATTTTGTGTGATTCCAACTATATGACATTCTGGAAAAGGCAAAACTATAAAGACTACGAAAAGCTTAATGTTTGCTGGGGGGGGTGATAAATAGGTAAAGTATCAAGTATTTTTAGTGGAATGAACATACTCTGTATGTTACCATAAGAATGGACACATGTACTAGAAGTCCAGTAAATGTTTAGTTTGTTGATGGTAACAACAAAGTCATGTTATAACCCTTACCAAGTTACCTGGAGCAGAGTCAGGATGTACTATCAAATTGCTAGGAAATACACAATAAAATTTTTTTGACAAGTTGAATGAAGATATCTGAGAAATTGGCCTGAATATCAAGAATTTCCCTATGTTTTCATTCTGTACATTCCAATTTTGATATACATTCTGACATATATACCTTCCACTTCTGAAATATATATATTTCAGGGGCTGGGCTCTACCAGGCCCAAATGAGGTAGACTATGGATACGTTTAGAATGACTTAAATCTGAAACTTAACAGAAACTGTTGTATTAGAAAAGTTTATGCACACACACACACACACACACACACACACACACACACACACACACACTTCACTCCACTACGGCAGCCGATGAAATTCAGGACACTTCACATTTCTTGGACAATCTTGCTGATCCCTCTGACTCTGAATCATCTGAATTGCCTTGTTGCTATATATTTTAGATAATAAATCCTAGTTCATTTCACCACAAAGTTTGTGTATGGTATTTCCTTAAATTTCAATTAATAGGGCGCCTGGGTGGCTCAGTGGGTTAAAGCCTCTGCTTTCGGCTCAGGTCATGATCTCAGGGTCCTGGGATCGAGGCCCGCATCAGGCTCCCTGCTCGGTGGGGAGCCTGCTTCCCCCTCTCTCTCTCTGCCTGCCTCTCTGCCTCCTTGTGATCTCTCTCCCTCTGTGAAATAAATAAATAAAATCTTTTAAAAAATTTCAGTTAATATTTGTCAACATGTGGTTGAACAGTACATCTCTTTTCTGAATAAATTTATTTGAAATGGCAGATCTAAAAATGGCACACTGTACCCTTGTAAGTAGTTCATTGGCAATCAATTACTAGATATCCTCACATAGTACAGGTATTTGAAGATTCAGGAAGCAAGAGGGAACTCTAATCCTAGCACTAAATCAGCAAAGCTTCCTGACCCTGGTAATAAGAACAAGGCACTATGTAACTCAACCACACTTTAACATTGGATGAAGGGTTGAATTTTGAGAAAGCTAAAGCTTCTGATCATGCTAATAAACTTGCTTACTGCCAACACAAATCCCAAATTTGTCTTCGTTCTAGTTCCCTAGAGATAATCAGACTCATGGAAGGAATAATTACTGAGCCTCAGTTGATTCTGAGAAATAACACTATCACAATCTGTGATGAGACCATATGTTAAAGATTAGTTTTTTCCACCCACAGCTCAAAAATAATATTATTTTTAGGAACAGAAAAGTAGGATAGGAAATGAAAAGTATTCAGAAAGAAAGGGGTGTCTTGCTCAAACCTGAATGAGGGGGAAGATTATGGATAAAGTAGTTTTTCCACTTATAGTCTGTCCCCAAGTATGCTTTAGGTTAGTCTGGCTACTAGAAAGAAATGTAATTGTTGTAATAACACTGATCTGATCAAAAAGATGGCAGTGTGTTGTAGAAAGAGCTCTAGTAGAATTTCCAGGTTGTAGATATAAAAAGTCACGGTCAGTTTTGATTCTAAGGAGGGAACATAAAATGGTGGGTGTGATATATGGGATATATGAGAAACAAGGTGTTCTAGATTGCTACGATATATTGTGAAGAAAGAAATAAGGATGGGAACAAAGGATGAATAAAGCTGGATATTGATCCATTGCACCGTACTTAATAGGTAAGTTCTATTGTGTTGGTGTTAGATTTTTATTGTATAACCAACATGGCCAATCTTTAAGGGGTGATGCCTGTATCCTAAAGTAATGTCTACCATTAAAGGAAAGATGAATGGACTGGTAAGCACTAAGTAAACATTTATTGAACGAATCTATGAGTAAATGAAACCATCAGCCACATTTGAAGTATCTCTTATTTGCAGAAAAGATGACTTCTGCTGCCACAAAAGGGGAAGATTTGAGATACTAAATAAACTTACTCATATGTCTATAGTTTATATCTTCCATGAATTCTCTAGAATATACCAAGACAGGTGGATCATATGCCATCTTTGTGGTGTTGTTGAGCTTAGGAAAGTCTCCAAACATATTTAGGTTCAATTTTCTTCAACTATTTAATGAAGACATGCATATGGTTGTCTCTAAGAATTTTTCCTGCTCTAACAGTCTACAGTTTTTCTCTAATGTTAGCACATGGTCAGACCTTGGCCCTGCTTGACTTTGGCTTCTTGCAGGAAATTGATTGATGAGACCTAACTGACCTTTGCCATACCACCTGTGTGTCAAAGGAATTGGTCTCCATTGATTGAAGTCACAGATACATACCTATTTGATTTTACTCCATTTGCTCTCAAAATTATAAAAACAAAACAAAACAAAAACTTCTTGATATTGAGGACAAAGGTAACAGCCTACTCTTTGGTCTTCATTAGGGTTGTCAAATATGGTTGTACAGTATTTGCCCTGCAGAAAAATGCTTGGCCTAGGGGACATAAGAGAGCAAAATGCCAACCACTTTCTGTTTGCCTAATTTGTACAAAGGTGACATTGATTTGACTTATTCATACCTACACAACTGACATTACTTAAGTGACTAATAAACTATACTTTCTATATTAAGTAAAACTTTAAGTCATATGTCCCACCTCCACCTCTATGAAAGGCACTCTCATATAATAGTTGTTTTATCACTGAAAAGACTTCTCAGCTGTACTGTCAGAAAAAAAATGATATTGTTCCCTTAACTATAGATATCTTCCATAAACTGATTTAATTTTGAATGTCTTTTAGATTTTTTTTGTCTGTTTATGTTTGTATGAATGAGAGTTTTCAATATGTAACTATCCATATGCACTGCATAGTACAGGGTTTCTCCATTCATGGCTGATAGGATGATGAAAAGGATAGTGTGGAAGGAGTGTCAGATCTATTTTCCTATTCCACCAGATCAAGCACATAATCTCATCATTATATAATTGAAGATCATCCAGATTTCTGTGTACTTCCCTTCCCATATACCTCCTCCTCCTGGTTTTGTGAAAAGAAGTATTTATCAAGTGATTAAAAACTTGTTTGCAAAAGTGGGTAAGGTCTGCATAGCATGACCTGATCGTAAAAAACTTTCAATCCAGTTAAAGTAAAAAGAATTGTATAAAAGTGTAAAAGACATCCATTGTGCTGGAGTTCAACCTCACATTTTATAGAAAAATGAAACTTGGCTGAGAGTGGTCATTTACTGTGTCTGAGTTCACACTGATGTTAGTGGCAGAGAAAATGCATTTTAACAGCCCTGGACTTCCTCTCAGGACTTGTCCTAAGTCAGTCTACTGGAGTGGATAAGATCATGAACTCTGGATTTCAGATGCTTAAGTCTGAATGGTGGCTTCACCATGTGTTACCTGTGTTACACTGAACCAATAAATCAACTTCTCAGTGCCTCTGTTTTATCTTCTGTAAACTGAGGAAGATAATAACACTTACTTCCTTTCATATAGATTCAGTGAGTTAAATGTCTGAAATGTTTATTTTTTTGAAGATTTTATTTATTTATTTGACAGAGAGAGAGAGAGAGAGAGAGAGAGAGAAAGTAAGAGAGAGAACAAGAACAGGGTGAGGGGCAGAGGGAGAAGCAGTCTCCCTGCTGAGCAAGTAGTCCAATGTGGGACTTGATCCCAGGACCCCAGAACCATGACCTGAGCTGAACAGAGATGCTTAACAGACTGAGCTACTCAGGCATTCTGTCTGGAGATCTGTAACATAATAATCATAAAGGAAACAAACAAGCAACAAGCATGTTTAATGAGAATGATGATCAGTTCTATTTTGGTGGTTTTGAAACAAAGGAGTATTTCTTTACAGGACAGTTGTACACTCCAGTATTTCTACACATGCTGTAAACCATTGCTTTAAAATAAATCACCAGGAACCAAAAATGGTTACAAACTATGTTGATCTGGTGAATCCCAAATGAGTGAAAATTAAATTAATTAAAATTCATTGTTGTAAATGAATTGTAAAACCAACAAAATATTTTTTTAGTTGTGGAGATATATGGAAACAGTGAAAAGTCCTTCCCATACATATGAGGGCCAAATATTGTCAGAGAAATGTGGAATCACAAAGAACTATTCTTTCATTTTTCTTCAGAGTTTGATTTCACTTCAAATTAGATGAAATATTAAGGAAATGTAATGATTGTAATAATGGAGAGCAAAAATAAACCTTTGTCAGATGGATATTTTTAATTTACATCTTTTGGTAATTAGCTCCCTTATATCCTTTGTTCCAATTAGCAGATTTTTAATGGTACTGATAATTTAAACCATGAAGGAAAAGAAAAGATTTACTCAAATTGGTTTAATTAGCATGCTTTATAAAATCTATCTTTGATTATCCTGAACTCATATTTTGCGGTTATTACAATACACTAAACACATTCCCTGACCATAGTATTTTGTTCAATAAGCAAATTAACAAGAAATATTTATGATCACTTTAATTGATAACCACATAAAATAAGTCTAAATATGTTCAAAGGAGCATTATAGAAAAGGAAGTGACTATGCTATGGCAAAGGTAAATAACAATCTTATTTTAGCAAGGTACATTTCATGTTTCCTTTTTTAGATTTTCTTTCCACATTTTAGAGAAGTTTGAACAATGCTTGGCTACTTCTTGTCATTTCTAAGTAATGATAGGGAATGAGCATCTTTTCTGAGCTTTTGTGAATTGTCATCCTTCTTTCTAAGCTTGGATTAACTTCCATCATTCTACCATTTATATTTTCAATGTATAATATATCCCTGAGAGTTTCCTTAATGCAAAGTTTTTTGTCAACATTACTTCCTCTGGGATGTCTTCATCTTTTGTGTTACTTTTTTTCTCCCATTTACGTTATCCTTTTTAAGTTCCATTGGCTGGATACGGAGACTCTCTCAAATGGTAGTGTCACCATTCCCCCACCAGCTATTTCTTCTGTAATTCCATTTATGCTCAATTACAATTTTACTTCCAGCATGATCACTTTTTGTGTTCTTGCTATACTTTCATCTCTTTTGGGCAATCCATCTAGTGATCATTCATCTTGAAAAGTGTCATGAAGGTTTAACACGGGGATATAAGGAGACAACACAATTGCACACTTTTCTGTATGAGCATGAACTAAAGAACAGATGCAAAGTGACCACTCGGCACACTGTTAGAGAAGTGACATCGCTGGTTACTGATCACCCAGTACACCTGCTTATTTCTGCAGAAACTCGTGGACTAAAGACCTGGCATCAAAGTTTATATTTTATGCAATCAATCACGGTTAATATATTATGGCAACTGAATTTGAACTTTGTTTGCTATACTGGCATTAGTATAATCTGTGCATAGTGGAGCCATGCTAACTGAAAACACCCGTTGTGCAGCTTTCATCACCAGTATCCTTCACATATCTGTTAGTGATATAAAAAGTACTTCATGGCACTTTTTTGAAATATTGTAAATAATGCTTGATTTTAAATTTTCCAAGTGATTATTTTTAGCGTTTAAAAGTACAATTGCTTATTTTTATTGCCTTGCATCTTGACAACTTGCCATCGGCGCTTCTTAGTTCTAATCGCTTTTTGTTTTATTTTGTGCTCTTTTGTAAATTTGGGGGGGTGATTCTACTTGGGAAGTCATGTGATCTGCAAATATAAATATTTTTATTTATTCCTTTTTTATGTCTATACTTCTTATTTCTCTTTATTGTCTTATTGTGCTGATCGGGATCTCCAGTGTAAAGCTGAATAAATGTTCTTGCCTTGTTTCCAATCTTACAGAAAAAATACTATTAAGGATATTAATTATTAAGATGGTAGGTGTAGGATTTCAATGTAGTGATGTTCAATGTAGTATAGATGTTCAATGTCAGGTTAAATTCCCTTGTAGTCAAGAGTTTTCTGTGAGTTTTGAATCACAAGTGGGTACTGAATTTTGCCAAGCACTTTTTTTTTTGCATCAACTAAGGTGATCATATTTTTTCTTCTTAATCCTTTGATATAATAAATTACACTTGATTGACGTTCTAATGTTGAATCAAACCAGCCTTGCATTCCCAGCAAAAATCCCATTTTTCACATTATACCACCCTTTACATGATGCTGGAATACATTTACTGATATCTTAAGGCATTTTTCATGTCTATTCATAATGAAAATTGGTTTGTAGCTTTCATTTTTTGTGATATTTTTGTCTAGTTTTGGACTAGGGTAGGGACTCATAAAATGAGGTTGGAAGTGTTTCTTAACATCTTGTTTTTTAGCCTTGTTTATATAGAATTGGTGTTTCCTCCTTTAAGTATTTGGCTGTATATGCATTAAGATAGATGAGCTAAAATTTGTCTTATTGCTTTGTTTTATAAAGATTTTAACTCTAAGTTCAATTTCTTTTTTTTTTTAAAGATTTTATTTATTTATTTGACACAGAGAGATCAGATCACAAGTAGGCTGAGAGGCAGGTAGAGAGAGAGAGAGAGGAGGAAGCAGGCTCCCTGTTGAGCAGAGAGCCCGATGCGGGACTCGATCCCAGGACCCTGAGATCATGACCTGAGCCGAAGGCAGAGGCTTTAACCCACTGAGCCACCCAGGTGCCTGCTAAGTTCAATTTCTTTACTAGATTTACGAATATTGAGATTTTCCTTAAATAGTGAACTTTTGCTGTTTGTGTCATTCAAGAAATTAATCCAGTTCATCTGAGTTGTAATATTTAAGCAAAAAGTTATTTGTAGTATTTCTTATTTTCCTTTTGTGGCTTTAGTGTTGGTAGTTATATCCCCCTTCATTCCTGTGTTTGTACTTGTGTATTCTTTACTTTTTAAAATTAATCACTCTGGCTAAATGTTATCAATTTTATTGATTTCTTTAAAGAAATAGCTTTCAGTCATTTTTCTCCACTGTTTTCCATTTTTAATTTTATAGATGCTTTACCATTATTCCCTTTTCTGCTTATTTTTATATACTCTTCCTTTTATAATTTTTTAGGGTGAAAGTTAAAATAATTTATATACATGTACACTCTGCTGTTGTTGGATGGAATGTTCCATAAATATCAATTAGGTCAAACTTGTCGAGGCTTGTTTGGTTAGTCTCTGGAATTAATAATTTTCTGTCTACTCATTCTAGTTGTTGTTGAGAGAAGAAGATAAAAGTTTCCAATTATGATTATAAATTTGTCTATCCTTTCAGTTCTATCAGTTTTTGCTTCATTTGTTTTAAAGATCTGTTCTTAGGTGTATACTTATGTAGTGTGCTGTAACTGCTTGGTAAATTGACTCTATTATTATGATGTATTTGTCTCTAAAAGTACTCCTTGTTCTAAAGTACATTGTGATATCAAAATAGCCATTTCTGCTCTCTTCCGATTGGAATTAATCATCCTTTAATCCATGTATTTATATTGGTTGCAGGTTTCTTGTAGAGAGAATGGTTAAGCCTTGGGTTTTTATTCAAGAAGACATCTTTCTTTTATTTGGTACATTTAGAATTAGGGCTGCCAATCTATCTACACCCATGAAACAAATCTAGGCTGCTGCAGGCCCAACCTGGTCACACCCATTTGCTTATGTATTGTTTGTGGTGTTTCTGAACTTTATTGGCAAATTGGTTAGTTACAACAGAGACCATATGATGTACAAAGCCAATCATATTTATTATATAATTGTTTACAGGAAAACTTTCCCATGTAATTGGTATTGTTGTCATATCTCTTTTTATAATTTTTAAAATTTTTTAAAGATTTTATTTATTTATTTGACAAAGAAAGAGAGTGATCACAAATAGGCAGAGAGGCAGGCAGAGAGAGAGGGGGAAGCAGGCTCCCTGCTGAGCAGGGAGCCCGATGCAGGACTCCATCCCAGGACCCTGAGATCATGACCTGAGCCGAAGGCAGAGGCTTAACCCACTGAACCACCCAGGCACCCCAGTCATACCTCTTAAAAAAAAAAAAAAACTTAAAAAGAGAAAATTAAAGGTAATATGCACTCAGAGTTGTACATTTTCTATTGATCTTTTTTTATTTTTATTTTTTAAAGATTTTATTTATTTATTTCACAGAGGGAGAGAGATCACAAGGAGGCAGAGAGGCAGGCAGAGAGAGAGGGGGAAGCAGGCTCCCTGCTGAGCAGAGAGCCCGATGTGGGGCTCGATCCCAGGACCCTGAGATCATGACCTGAGCTGAAAGCAGAGGCTTTAACCCACTGAGCCACCCAGGCACCCTCTATTGATCTTTATACATTCCTGAGGTTCTATGTTTTTCTCCAGTATAATTTCTCTTTAGACTGAAGATATTCCTTTACCACTTCTTTTATATTAAATATGTAGTGAATAATTTTCTTAGTTTTTTTGTCTTCTGAGAATGTGTTTCTATAGACTTCATTCATAAAAGATATTATTATTAGATAGAAAATTCTGGGTAGATAGATTTTTGTTGTTATTTTTGTTTGTATTTTACCTCAGAACTTAAAACATTTTGTTCCACTCTTTTCTTTTTCCAGCCTTTGAGGTATTTGATGAAAAATCTTCAGTCACATAAATTATTGTACCTCTTTATATAATGGAACATTTTTTTTCTAGCAGCTTTCAAGATATATTCATATAGCTAGATAGATATACAGATAAGTGTACATAATGACAGATAGATATACGTACTTTATATAGATTAGATAGATACGTTTTATATTAATATGTATATATAGATTAGATAAGTATATGATATGTAAACTATGTATATCTAATTTATACATAATATGTATCTATATAATATATATTTATTTTACATCTATATATAACATGATATCTTTATCTACAGTACAGCTGTATATAGGTCTATATTTATATATTTTATCTTTGGCTTTCAGGAGTTTGATTATCCTGTGTCTAGGCATGGTTTTCTTTGAGTTTATTGTATTTGAGGTTATCTTATTTTCTTGATTCTGTAAATGTATTTCTTCTGTCAAATTTGGAAAGTTGCCAGCCATTTTTCTTAGTATTTCTTTTTTTTTAAGATTTTATTTATTTATTTGACAGAGAAAGAGAGAGATCACAAGTAGGCAGAGAGGCAGACAGAGAGAGAGGAGGAAGCAGGCTCCCTGCTGAGCAAGGAGCCCGATGCGGGGCTCGATTCCCGGACCCTGAGACCATGACCTGAGCCGAAGGCAGAGGTGTTAACCCACTGAGCCACCCAGGCACCTCGTTCTCAATATTTCTTCTGGAACAATCTTTACTCTCCTTTTGGGACTCAAATGACATAAATGTTAGACTTTTTGTTACTGTCCCAGTTCTGTTGTTCTCCACAATGAATAATTTCAATTAATCTACCTTCAAGTTTACTGAGTCTTTCCTCTCTCATTCTATATTTCTTGTGATGCTTTGGAGCTTTCCCATGCCTACTCAGGTCAAGTTTGAGTCCACATGGAACCTTACTGGTAATCTTCTACAGTGCTTTCCTCTGGAATTTCTTCTTACTTCCAAGCTTTGGATAGTTACTGTTGTTTTTCTGTTGTTGTTGTTTTGTTTTGTTTATGTTTTTCTAACCTGAATGATGGAGTTTCTTTCCGAGTTTTAGATGGCTATGCCGCTGTTACTATGAACTCTGTTATTGGTGCCCCCTCTTGGGGTACAACTACAAAAGTAAAGAGGAAAAAAAAAAAAAAGGATCCTGACCACAATCCAGACACTTAGAAGAAGGACTTGTTGCCTATTGTCTGGTCAGAAAGATAATCTTTCTCTGAGTTTTCGGCAGGGACCACCACTGTCATCTGAATCCATGATTGAGCTCCACTTGGAGGAAAAATTGCAAGAAAAAAAAGAAAGAAAAATGGAAAACTCACTTTTATAAAGTTGATTCTTCATATTTCCCCCTCCAAAAATTATTTTATTTTTAATTATTCATTTTTACTTTTTAGAGCACTCAGGTGGTTGAGTTATATATTTTGTCTAGATTTTAGTTGTAATCAACAGAAGAAATTGGTTGATTTGTGCTATTCCAACTAGTCCAAAACCAAGATATCTTCTAGGGGAAACTTCTGATATTTGGAAAGCAGCTGTTTTTAACTGTTCAGTGACATGGCTTAGAGAAAAGAGTGTGAAATAATAATAATTATAATGATATCATATTGAGAGGCTGTCATGTATCAGGTGCATTTTTTCTTTCTTTTGTATTGTTTTCACTTTTTATTTTATTTTTAATTGAATTATAGTTGATGTATAATATATTAATTTCAGGTGTATAGCATAGTGATTGAACAATTACATATATTACAAAATTCCATGGTAAATATATTTACCATCTATAAACACATAAAGTTATTACAATTTTATGGACTATATTCTACATGTTGTATTTTTCATCCTTATGACTTGCTTATTTTATAATTAGAAGTTTATACCTCTTAATCCCCTTTACCTATTTCTCCTGTGTTCCCATCCTCCTTCCCTCTGGCAGCAACTATAGTTCTCTGTAAGTCTGTTTCTTGTGTGTTTGCTTGTTTGTTCATTTGTTTTTCAGATTCTCCATAAAATGCATCCTTTTGAGTTAGTGTTTTTGTTTTCCTCAAATAAATGCCCAGAGAGTGAAGCTTATAGTATTTTTTAGTTTTTTGAGGAACCTCCATAATGAGTGGACCAATTTACATTCCCATCAACATCACACAAGGGTTCCCTTTTCTCCACGTCCTTATCAATGCTTGTTATTTCATGTCTTTTTGATGTAACTAGTCTAACTGGTGTTAGGTGATATCTTATTGTAGGTTTGACCTGTATTTCCCTGATGATTAGTGATGTTGAGCATCTTTTCATGTGTCTGTGGGCCATCTGTATGACTTCTTTGGAAAAATGTCTTTTTAGGTCATCGTCCCATTTTTAATTGGATTATTATTATAATCACTACTATTATTATTATTGATGTTGAGTTGTATGAGCTCTTTATATATTTTTGAAATTAACCCCTTTTTATATATATGGTTTGCAAATATCTTCTATTCAGTAGGTTGCCTTTTTGTTTTGTTAATGGTTTCCTTCACTGTGCAAAACCTGTTTAGCTTGATACAGTCCCAGTTGTTTGTTTTTGTTTCCATGGATTGGAAAGTATTTCCAAAAAATATTGCTAAGGTTGATGTCCAAGAGATTACTGTCTGTAAGAGTTTAATGATTTGAGGTCTTACATTTAGGACTTTAATCCATTTGAGTTATTTTTGTCCTTATCAAAGTACCAATAGTGTTTTTTATAGAACTAGACAAAAAAATCTTTTTTAAAAATTATTTTATTTATTTGACACAGAGAGAGAGAGAGATCACAAGTAGGCAGAGAGGCAGGCAGAGGGAGAGGGGGAGGCAATCTCCCTGCTGAGCAGAGAGCCCGATGTGGGGCTTAATCCCAGGACCCTGAGATCATGACCTGAGCCGAAGGCAGAGGCTTAACCCACTGAGCCACCCAGGAGCCCCAGGACAAAAAAAAAAATCTTAAAAGTGGTATAGAACCAAAAAAAGACCTCAAATAGCCAAAGCAACCTTGAGAAAGAAATGAAGTTGGAGGGATCCAATCCCAGATTTCAAACTATACTACAAAGTTACAGTAATCAAAACAGTATTATACTGGCACCAAAATAGACATATAGATTGATGTAATACAACTGAGGGCCCAGAAACACCTTTGATTATTGGTTAATTATTCTACAACAATGGAAGCAAAAATATGCAATGCGGAAAAGACAGTCTCTTCAATAAATAGTGTTGGAAAACTGGACAGTTATATGCAAAAGAATGAAACAGGACCATTTTCTTAAACCATACACACAAAAAATATTTTGAATTTAATTTCATTACAGTCTAAAACAAAGATTTTATATTGTGTCTGCTTTACAACAGAAGAAGCTGAGACTAAAATGTTAAGCAAAGCATCCAAGGACACATTAGGTTCTCCTGATAAAGATGTGATTGGAACACAGGCTTATAAACTGTAGAATCTTTTTAGCCTGTCTAGTCACCTTCTTGTCCTGATCTTCAGATTTTTTAAAAAATATTTATTTACTTATGAGAGAGAGTGCACTCAGACACACAAGCCGGGGAGGAGTGGAAGGGGGAGAGAAGCTCAAGCGGACTCCACCCTGAGCACCAAGCCCTGGTGGGGCTGATCTCATGTTAACCAGCTGAGCCATCCAAGCATCCTTGTTCTTCGGACTCTTCTCAGATGGCATAGAAAGAGGTTGTGGATAGAGGAAGACCTATATTTTAATTTTTGGCTGTGTGTCTTACTTGTCACGTGTTCTAAGCTCTATTCCTCCATCGATAAAGTACAGATAAACTCAAACTGTTTAAAAAACAGAGAATAAACATGAAAAGCACTTGTCTAAATTCATGGAAAATGACCAACACATAATAGGTATTGTGATTTTTATTGAAAAATTGTGAATATAAATTCTAGTATGTAGAGATTACTTATATGGAACTATTGCTACCAATGGTGTCCAAGTTAATTTTTAAAACTTTGTTTTCTAGTCAATATTTATTTTGAGAAAAGATAAAAATTTGCATCAGAAATCATGAACTATCCTAAGTAATGTATATTACGTAAATGTCAATGTATGATTTTTGAAGATGTACCATCGCTACACTAATTTTGGTATAAAAATTTATTTAAGAATAGTGTTCTGTAAACTACAAAGAGAATAAAGCTTGAGATAAGGACTATGGCTTTTGTTACACTAATAAGTAATATAATATTTTACAACCATTTGCAGCTTGCTGATACTCCCAACTACTTCTATCACTAGGAATTTCCCATGCTTGCTATCAATGGAAATACTTATTCAGAAATTTACTGAATTTTAAAATCTTACCAAAGTAAGTGGCCAAGACACAAACAGATTCTTTTCACCAGAAGCTGAACTACTAGCTAAACAAGATGAAGGAAACTTCCGTAGTAGGATTATATTCTTATTATCCTCAGAATAAAAAGAAACTGAGTGTGGAGGTGGCAAACAAGTATAAATCTATTTGTATTAAGAGGAAGAATTACATTACAATTGTTTGGGAATTAAGTTAAAAATACAGTGAGATCACTGAGAGTATCTAATAGATGCACTAAACTAATAAACAGGGAAAAGAATAATGAAAGAGAAAGAAGCATTCTAGCTAAATTCAAAATCAGAGAGAGAGCTTTGGGTAGAGTTGCAGGAATTACATCCTGACCTTTACAAGGATCTGGAAAGGTCAAGTGATCTGGAAGTCAGATCAGTCTCCTGTGGCAGAAATTTTCTGAGGCTTGACTGGACTTGTTCTTAGCTATTTTAAGTAATGATGCCTATATTGACAAATATCTTGGTCAGCAAAACTACCACACTCAAATGAGTATAATTACGTTTTTAAAGATTTCTTGGCTAGCCAGTACAACCTCTCTTTTTTCTCAAAGGAATTTTTTATTTTATTTTTAGCAATATCTGTTACTGAAATGTAATGAGGGAAAAGTCAGCAAATGGCCCAATGTGGCTAATTCAGAAAAAAAAATGTCTAGGGAGTTACTGTTATGAGAGAAAACAGAGCATGTTAACTTGAATCAGAATAGCAACTCATTTACTCATTTGATTTTTCTTTCAACTTATTTATTGAGAGCCTACAATATGGCAGAAGGCTTGGTTAGACTCTGGGAATATAATGAAAAGCAAGGGAAACCTGAACCCAGCTCTCATAGAAAATGGAGTTAAATGAGGTAGACAGTAAGATAATTATGTAAATGAATATACTATTTTAACTTTCTAAGAAAAGTTAGAGTGTTTCTTTGAGCTATTAGTAGGGGAACTACTTAGTTGAAGAGGTTTTTCCTGACAAAGTAAAGACTGAGCTAGCATTGAAGAAAAAGAGACTTTAATTATGTGAAGGGAATCAGGGTTGGCAAAGGGGAATGATCCAGACACTTCAGTGTGGGTCCCAGTCAGAAACAGGTGGCACATTCAAAACAATTTAATTCAAAATAACTTAAGGCAAGAACTATTTACAGAGGTTTGGGCAGGATTTAAAAAATCGACAAGGCAATGATGAGGCACATAAGAAGTAGAACCAACATGAAACCCTTACCATTTTTTTGCCGTGACATGGAAAGGTGAACGTATCATCCAAAACTAGTAATTCTGGTACCATGGGAGAAGATCCAGAGAGAAGCTCTAACTGATGGAACAGGGTCAGAAAAACTTGCATGGCAGAGAGAAAGGAGTGAGGCTTTTTTTTTTTTTAAAGATTTTATTTATTCATTTGACACAGAGAGAGAGATTACAAGTAGGCAGAGAGGTAGGCAGAGAGAGAGGAGAGAGGAGGAAGCAGGCTGTCTGCTCAGCAGACAGCCCGATGTGGGCCTTGATCCCAGGACCCTGGGATCATGACCTGAGCTGAAGGCAGTGGCTTTAACTCACTGAGCCACCCAGGCGCCCAGGAGTGAGGCTTTCCCTCTATCCCTACAGTATCCTGCTAGTGAGTAGGGGCGGAGCCAAGGAAGGATGACCAGAAAAAAGTCAAAGGAACACGTGCAAAAGGAACAAATAAGTTAAATTCCAGTTGATCTTGGGTTGCATAAAAGATGTTAAATGCCTACTCTTTCATGCTATCAAGAGCTCCAAAACCTTTAGAAGGAGAAATATGAAATGTGTGGTTCAAAGAAGGAATGTATATTAGGTAGCTCTTTGTTCAAAGAGTAAATATGAATATTGAAGAAACTTTAAAGAGGGAATGAAAGAAAAGGTGATGTGAAAATTTTGAGAAGCTGAGATTTGAGACTCACTTTATTTTTCTGAGTTTTTTTTGTTCTGTTAAAAATATGTTAAAATTGTCATGATGTTTGTTAAAGATGGTAAAGCAAACTTTACTCAGTGGGAATATTGGAATAGGTTTAAGGAGCCATTACAGGGAGTTTTGAAGTGGGGGAGAATATTGGGCCCAACTGCAAATACAAGGGAAAGTGGGAATTTATATTTAAGGAGGAGGGTGGGGATTAGTACTTGGAAAACTACTGAAAGGAAGCATCAGGCTGCCTGGGTGGCTCAGTTGGTTGAGCGTCTGAATTTTGATCTCAGTCCAGGTCTTGATCTCAGGGTTGTGGGTTCAAGCCCCACATTGGGCTCCTCACTAGATATGGGGCCTACTTTAAAAAAAAAAAAGAAAAAGAAAAAAGGAAGCATTGGTGGTAAGAGAGGGATTTTGGTTAACAGGACTTTTGCTGAAGACCAGGCCAAGGTGATCACATAGCACCTAAGGAATTGTGAAGGTTGAGGAACCTGATCAGATATCAAGGTTGGTCACATATAGATGATGGGGTTTTGGATAATCTGACTAACCAGATCTTTGCTAAAATACGACAATGCAGAGATAAACATGGAAGCTGAAATTCAGGGCTTACTTGAAAAGAGAATTCAGAGGATTCTGGCTAGAATTTGGCCAAGGAGAGAATCTTCATCAGTCCTAACCAATGACTGTTTCCCATAATAGATAGCAGTATAAGACTTCAAGCTGGAATAAAGTTTTGGTGGGCTGTGCTTGCTTCTGAGAGTGGTCAAAGTGGTGAAGTTGACTTAGAGACCTATTATACCTGCATATCAAGGGAAGTAGAGAAACAGGCAAATCTTTATTTAGTAGTGATGAAAGAAGTAAATAGACCAGTTCTTAGGGGGTCATAGGAAATCATGAAAGGGATTTCTAAGGAACAAGCTCAAAGTATAGTAGAGTCATCTTCCTAACAAGAGGCCCTGGATGCCTTGATTTTGTCATCCTGAAATAGTAACTCATGCTCCAGTCAGAAGATTCACTGCATGCAAGTATGCTCCTGTCCATGCTTTATGACTGGTAGCAATTTTATTGACCTCAGTGTCCAGGAATGCAGACCGGAAATAACACTGTCTGAAGACACTACACTGTCATATTTATGATATAAATGGCAAGAGCTTGTTCATGATTCATTGTCTGTGGCTGCATCACTACTTTTCTCACTGACATAGAACAGAAAGAAAACAGTGATTGATGATCAAGAAAGAATATTGAAGGAGAAAGATAAAATGTCATAAGGTCAGTTTACAAGTAACTGAAGAGCTAACAAAGACCCTTTTTTTGAAGCAATCTTTATCATAATAAGAGATTGTATTAATTATGTGTGATTTTCCTTAAAATTATGGACATACATAATATGCTAAATATAATTTTTAAGTTGTTTTTATAAGCCTCAGTCGTTTTTATAAGCACACAATATCTTTTTTTTGTTTTGTTTTGTTTT
>LNAC01001973.1:18483-49015 GCA_002007465.1 Ailurus styani
CCTCCTTCTTCGCAGCCACGGCCTCCATGCCACCTCTGCCACACTCTGGGCCCCGCGGTGCCCGCTGGTCCCGCCCGCCATGCCCAGCCCAGAGGCTGGCAGCAGGGCCCCGGTCTACTCTGTCATCAAGATGATTACCAACTGGTTTGAAAACTTGGTCGGGGAAAGTATACTGAAGTATTTGAGGCCATTATCATCACCAACAATGAGAGAGTGGTTGTAAAAATTCTCAAGTGAATAAAAACAAGATAAAACGAGAGGTTAAGATTCTGGAGAACCTTCGTGGTGGAACAAATATCATTAAGCTGATTGACACTGTGAAGGACCCTGTGTCAAAAACCCCAGGTTTGGTATTTGAATATATCAATAATACAGATTTTAAGCAACTTTACCAGATCCTGACAGACTTCGATATCCGGTTTTATATGTATGAGCTACTTAAGGCTCTGGATTACTGCCCCAGCAAGGGAATCATGCACAGGGATGTGAGACCTCACCATGTCCTGATAGACCACCAACAGAACAAGCTGCGGCTGATAGACTGGGGTCTGGCAGAGTTCTACCATCCTGCTCAGGAGTACGATGTCCGTGTAGACTCGAGGTACTTCAAGGGCCCAGAGCTCCTCTTGGACTGTCAGATGTATGATCACAGCTTGGACATGTGGAGTTTGGGCTGTACGTTAGCGAGCGTGATCTTTTGAAAGGAGCCCTTCTTTCACGGACAGGACAACTACGACCAGTTTGTTCGCATTGCCAAGGTTCTGGGTACAAATGGGCCATGTGAGTATCTGAAGAAGTACCACATAGACCTAGATCCGCACTTCAATTATATCCAGGGACAGCATTCACAGAAACGCTGGGAAAACTTGATCCATAGTGAGAACAGACACCTCATCAGCCCCGAGGCCCTAGATCTTCTGGACAAACTTCTGCGATAGGACCATCAACAGAGACTGACTGCCAAAGATGCCACGCAGCACCCATACTTCTACCCCGTGGTGAAGGAGCGGTCCCAGCCTCCTGCAGACAATGCCGTGCTTTCCAGTGGCCTCACCGCAGCCCGGTGAAGACTTGGAAAGCGACGGGTAACGCGGCATTGAGGCTTGCCAATAAAACCAACCAACCGAACACAAATCCTGAAGGAAAACTACAATGTGATAAAAAGAAATTCTAGTCATCCCTTCTAAATGCAAAGAAGAGTAAAGACCTGTCTGTCAAAAAGAAAGAAGCCCCCCAGTACTAGTCTACAGGGAGCTGCCCTTGTGGCAGCNTCTTGTGGCAGCGGGACGATGCACATAGTTCAGGATCTGAGGGAACACTCCCTCTGGAATGCACGAGAGATGAGAAACTCAGAGTTGTTGTACACTTACCTTTATTTAACAGGAGACCACTGTTGAATTAACCCGTTCAGTCAACGAGCTCTGAATAGCTGACTTCCTATCCATTCCACTGTGGTCTGAGTTTCCTTTGGTGTGAGAATCAGGCTCAGGTTTTAGCAAAATGTCAGCAGTCTATACTGACACACCTGCCTCATTTATGAAAAGGAGATATTAAAACAGTGACAGTATTGTTTTAAGCGCTTTTACAGATTCGTGCTTTATGTATTTTTTTATGACATGAGCTCTCTAGGAAATGTACCTCATCCCTGCAATTTTCTTTGAAGTGTGTTCATTGGGGAAGAAACTGCGGTCATTCACAAGAGGCCCCTTTGCCATCAGCAGGCATCACTTGAAACCTTGTGACGCCATGAACAGGTCCATCTGTCTCATCAGAAGTTTGATGCGAAGTGCATAACTTGGAGCTCACTGTAACTGTTGTTCATTTGCCTAACCATAAAATCTTGTTGCTATTTAAAAAGGAAAAAAAGAAATAACATACAAAAATAGCATGTAAGGAACATCAAATGTGATAATTTACGCTTTAAAAAAACAAATATAAACGTGGTTTTAAAAGGGAAAATACCACAACAAATATTAGATTTTTGAAGGAAAATGTAAACAAGGGGAATGGAGTATGGTAGTTAACTGTGCTCACAGTGCCAATCAGGTAGGTTTGCATTCAGTTACAATACACACAAGATATGTGACTTAAGGCAATTTACTTAATATAATTTTTCTTAGCTACATAACGGGGATAATAGTAATACCTCTCTCGTAGGGTAGTTTTGATGATATATTGAGAAAACAAAAATAATGTTATCATCTTTGCTAATAACTAAGAAAACCTTGATGAAATAATTGATTTTTCTGAAGTAAAAATGATTCAAGAGGCAGAAAAAACATCAAAAAGCAAATAATCTACTTTTCAAGGATCAACTTATCCTCTACCACCTTGATAAAGTGTTCCCTTCTATCTTGCCCACACAGCTTCCTCTTTTTCCTCTAAACTGTAATTTAAGCTTCATTTTAAAACCGTCCTTTCAGTAATTATGGTAGGCAGAATAATGGCCCCCCAAAATGTCCACACACTAACTGTCAACATCTATGAATATTTTACCCTACAGAGCAAAAGGGAATTTGGAATTATGATAAACGTTAAGATTATTGAACTATGGGGTATTAGGAGCGAGCAGCCTGGGAGATTCTTCTCTGCCTGGGGGCAGCTGCTCCCTTCCACAGGATCACAACAGAGCTCTTACCTGCACTTGGAATCGGGTTGCAACCTCAGCGGAGCCTGCCGCCTGCCCCAGCCTCTGGACCACGGACCCCCGCAAAGTGTGTGAGCTTTGGGCCTTCTTCAAAATGGATAAGCAGGATCAGAGTGCTGGAGTCCAGCTCCAGCAGGTCCAGGGGTCCCCAAAGGATGGGCGATGTCGGCAAAAGGAGTGAGAGAGCCATGAGTTCTTTCTGATCACCAAGCAGGCATCTCTAACTCTGCTGGTCTCAGTAGCTTTATTTATAGATAGTAAGATGAACAATACGTGAACAGAACATGATATTTTGAAGTGAATTGATTTCCGTGGTATGGTACTTTGATCAATGAAAACATTCTTTACATGTTCTCCTCAGCTTGATCTTTACATTTTATGTTTGCCCTCTATAGATTAGGGCAGAAACAGACCATCGGTCTCTGACCATCTCTCAACTGACATCTGTCCCCAAACAGGACAGATGGGTCTCCTACAGAGCAAGTGAGCCATGCTTTTGTTCTTAAAAATGAAGTAATAGAGTTACAAGTTAAAGACAGTAACCATTATTATGTATTAGAATCATCTATCTATGTTAAACTTATATGAATAAGGCACTAGCTATATAGTTCAAGCATAGTCTAACATAAATGAACTACGCGTTATTATCTAGTACATTAGTCATAGAAGCGAGGAATACAAAAGTGAAGAAAATAGTGATAATCATGGAAGTGGGGCCTAAGTTGTTCACATGAGCTACTTCTTTGTAACGGAGTGCGCAAGCACCATAGGGGTCCTGTTCTGGCTATTCTTTTAATAAAGGGCAATATTCATGGAAAGCAGACCTTACAGAGGGTACCATGCCCTCTCGTTCGTTGTTAATCAGTAAAGGAACATGCAGCAATTTATGTCCTGCTCCGACTCGTATATCATCTTTAGATAAGGCTCCTTTTTTTCAGGCTGAGCTAATGCTTAGCTCCCGGGCCTGGCTTCTGTCTGAACTACAAAAGCTCTGTGAGAAAACGCTGGGAGAGAGGGTCACAGAGGTAGAATCTAGGGTCCTTGCTGTGGGGCTAAAGGTCTGATTCTCCTCATGTGCTGTCATACGAGTAATCTCAGTCTGGTGTGGAGTGCCCTAGGGCCTAATCATAAGCAACAGGTTTATTCCTGAGAGAGAAATCAAAAGCAGTGGAAGGAGATACCAGGTTTGCTCTGTATGGCAGGAGTTGTGCAAACGCTGCCATTTCCACGCTGTGACTGTGTCAACCAGCGAGGCCCAGGCGGCTCCCAGCATTGGAGAGCCTTCTACACACTGAGGAAATGCCCTTCCTACGGGACTGGGTGGAGAGCAGTGTGGGGGGGGTTCAAATACGACGTGCCACTCATAAAACCAAATCAGAAGACAACATCAAGGAAGAGAAAACATAGTAAGAAGGTGGAGGAAAACATAAAGACAGACAAGTGAGGAAAGTGATCTAGATATTGACAGTGAAGGTGTGATTGAACCAGAAACTGATGCCCCTCAAGAACTGGGAGACGAAAACGGAGAGATAACGGAGGAAAAGATGGATCGGGCAAATGAGAAAAAAGTGGCTGCCATTGATGCATTCAGAGTCACTATGCTATCCAATTCATTTGACTTTACAATAATAATGAAATAGGCAATATTTCTTGAGGACTTTGTATGAGCTGTATGCTAAATACTTTGTATTATTTTGTTCAATCCCCGTTTCATACAAATCTGTAAGTACTGACTGTATTATCCTCATTGATAAAATGGGGTAAAGATAAGAGCAGTTGAGTAACTTGTCCAAATCAATGCAGCTGGTATGGAGGGCGGCAGGAATATGAATTTATGCTCTTGCCAATGTACTGCAGTCCACCTCCCTTCCATGTAGATGCATTCTCCTTGTTCAGTATTTTATCACTTCTTTATGCCTCCTAACCTTTCTTATAGACTGTTGCCTAGCTGAACTTTCTCCAGTATGTTCTTACTCTAAGATCATGACTATCTTTCCATCACTTAATAAAGGCAACTCAAAATATATAGCCAAAGGGTCAAAACCTTTCATACTCTGGATCCAGTTCACCTCTTCAGGCCTATCTTCCCGGGACCATTTCCAGCCATATAAACAAGCCAATTTACAATGTTGGTTTTCCTCGGGGAGCCCATGCATGAGCAGAAGCTGGGAAGCATTGAGTGCTTGAGGAAAGGGTGAGTCATGCCTGCAGTGTATGAGGACTAAGCTGAAAAGGTGGTTGTGGCCAGAATGCAGAGCTAATTGAGTCTCATGCAAATAAGTTTGACTTCTGGCCTGGAGTCAAATAAGTTTGACATTTGGTGCAGGTGGGGGAGGATAGGTGGGGTCTGTATGTGTTGAAGGGCATTGTTACTATTTTTGCAATGTTTGGATGGTATTGTATCTAAAAAGACAAGCTATCTTTGCTTCTTTTTAGTCGGCCTCAACCTGATGAAGGAAATGAGGACATACAGCAAGATCAGTTAAGATTAGTTTGTTTCAAAAAGCTCAAAGGTTAATGTGGACTGTAAGATAATCTTGAACCAAAGTATTTGATTTTCTCAAGATTTTAAGATGTATCAGGTGAGGGAAATGTCAAAAGAACTTCAATCAAAGCTAATCATATAAAATTATTTTCAAAAGATGGACATAGTAAGTAGAAGTAGTTGTTTTGTTGAAATAAGATCTCCAAAGCAACTTATTATGGGGCATTTCAAATGATAGTAAATATAGCAGATATTTCATTAATCAATGTGGCCATTCAACTTAGGAAATTCTTATCATTCAAAAATATTTTTGATCAATCTGATCATGCCTTTGCTCAACCTTCTTAAAACTATCCAAACACAAGTCACCTGTCTTTGCACACTGTTATTTCACGCAGTATGTGATATCAAACAATAATAACAAAACACATCTATTAATCATGAGGCAGGCTCACATTTTGTGTTCCAAATAATGACCTGTGCATATTTTTCACTTAGGTTTTATAAAAACGGTTTATTAAAAATTATAAACACAATGGTAGTTCTCATGAAAAGAACATTTCAAAGCACCAAATACTTTCCATCAGGTGATTTAAAAAATAGCTTACATACATTATGGAAAAGCATTCCCTATCTTGCATTCCATGCATGTGAGAAAGAGCTCTGAAGCCCAGAAGTGCATGTATTTGCAAGACTGAGAATTCGATGGACATGATATTTTCTAGCCAGATAATAATACACATGCATATGTCTGCATGACTCATTCCACAAAACTCAAAATCGCTGGAGAGTGGGTGTAGCTATGAATCTTACCACACAATTATGTTTTCAAAGAAAACAAAACAAATTTGGCAGCTTCCAATTTCCTAGATAACTTTAGATTAATTGAAATTTCAATTAATAAAATGCCCGAACTAAAATTCGGCATTAAAGGCATGTCAAGTACTAGAGAACAAATGAGGGAGAGTGAATAATGCAAAACCAAAGTGATAACTGTTCTATAAATGCACACATTCCTCTCTGTCTGACTACATTTGAGCAAAGTTAGGTAGCATGTCTCAGCCAGTAAATTGAAATAGATAGATTTTCTTTGGTCAGTGCTTCAATTCCATTGTTCATATTCAAATTGTAAAATCTGAATTGTCCGGATAGTTTGTTTCAATTTCAAACCCCTCTTTGTAAACTGTGACTTGATTATTAGGTGTGAATGAGACAGGTACTAGTAAATAAGAAAAATAAGACAGACAGCTTTAAAGCTCTCATTTTTTAGTGTTCCTTATGCCGGGTACCGTGGTAAGTGACTTTATACACACTAGAGTATTTAAACCTAAAAGAAATACACATGAGCTTCTTAATCATCTCCACCCCCTCCGCCTCTTTTCTCTTCTTCTTTTTTTGTCTCAGATGAAAAAACAAAATAGCAGAGCGTATTACACAAAGCTAGCAAATGACATAGTCAGGAGTCCGTCCCAGGTTTGCCTGTGCCAGATTTCATCTCTAAACTAGTGCAGTATTCAGCATGTCCAAGAAAGAATTATTTCAATTTAACAAAGGTCGTGAGGTTCTAGGCATTCAAAATCAGTGGCCCAAAGACGTGCTGCTATATTGGCATGCAGGTTTTTCAAGCCGAAAACCATCAAGGTCTGAAAGAGTCAGGAAGAATCTTTGCAAGTCCCCCTAACTGCCTAAAAGAATTTAGGTAGAGCACCTGCTCCAGGGCAGGAGCTATCATCTGAGATACCTAAAATGTAATATGAATAAAGAATGGTAGACAGGGAGGAACTTAGCCAAATTTGTTTGTTAAAATTCCTCGCTAGGTCCCACTATTTCTGTATGACCCAGCAAACATTTGTTCACCAAACATTTACTCTTTTTCTTCTTCCTATGAGTTGTTTTCCTTCCCTCTGAAGTCCCAGAACCCTGTCTCTTCTCCTTGCTTCAGGGTGCCATGTATATCTCATTTTGCCTGACTGTCTTTGGAAGCTCACAATTTATACCGATGCCCTGTGCACATATAATGTAATTAAACTTGACTTTCTTCTTAATCTGTCTCATGTTAATTTGATTCTTAGATCAGCTGGAAGAATCTTTAAGGATAGAGAAAACAATTTCCCCTCCCAATGGGGGCCACTAACAAAAATTAAAATACAAGTGATAGGAATGGTGTAAAAGCATGTCCACAGGGGTCCAAACATGTATGTGAAGATCAATCTATAAATAATCACATATTTACATAATCAAAGTTTAATCATGGCACAGTCCCACTTAATATAAATTGTCACTCATCTCTAATACAGCAAACCAATATTATCATTTTATTTTTTACACAAAGGCTTATACAAACAGTAATGTACAGAAGTTGTGTAGGAAGCTCATTGTTGGAAAGTTTAAAAATGGACTAAATTTTATCCGTAATGGCGCTGAGGGCATACATTTTTGTCTTTGTAAATCACTTCATAGAAATTTGGGTGGTTAATAAGGGTTAAGTCCAGCCAGACCGATAGGGAATGAACCCACTTCATGAAGACACGGCTATGTGAGGGAGAGAAAATAAGATAATGTATAGAAAACAATCTCCATAGTTCATTTCTTTGCATCTTAATAGTCAATATCAGTCAGTGAAGCTTTGGTTACTGCTATTGATTACGAAATTGGCATTGTGAACCATAAAGGCTTTGCTTGCTGTCCTGCCACTCATTTTATTGACTTCAGCATAAGGGAGCTTCAGTCAGCAGACATTTGGCTTGTGCACGTTGAGCAAAGCAAAAAGCAAACAAGAAAAGAGCATTTTACATCTCTCTAATATTCTCTGGGCTCTTCTAACCTAGCCTCAAAGGCTTCATTCACAAATTCTCAACCATGTGTGTGTTTGTATCCTGCAAAATGGTTCACATTGACCTCATCTCCCCTGACTTCATATAACCCAATTTATCTAAATAATACCCATAGTGTTTACTATTAGTCAGATTTGAATTTTCCAATTGTATCCCAATGGTTCTTCTTTTCTCAGATAGTAAATATTCCCCAGATGGTAAATATAAGCTCATTAAAGGCCAGATGTGTCCTATTAATCCATTTACTCATGCATGTGGTCATTATTTCATTCATTCAGATAGGATTTATTACCATAAATTATTCACCACTACCTCAGCTTTTTCCTACTTAAAACTAGAAAAAGTCTCTTAGCCATCCTGAGCTTCAGACTTCTTATGCCTCATGTGGGGCCTATGAAAATGAGTTCTAATTGTAGTGAAAGTTAAATGAGAAAATTTCTGGAAGAGGCTTAAAACATGGCCTGGAAGTTCCTCAGCACATGGAGGTTTCTGGATTTCCTTGGGTAAGACCTTGGCAAATGCTGAACTACATGTTAACAACTGGTTAGTTCTATCAAAGTGGTCAAATAAATTATCTATTTAGATGTAGCCATTCATTTCTCTATCTTCTTAATAAAATTAGAGTTTAGGGTTGTGCCTAGGTGGCTCAGTGGGTTACATGTCTCCCTTCCACTCAGGTCATAATCTCAGGGTCCTGAGATCAAGCCCCACATCATTTTTTCTGCTCAGTGGAGAGCATTCCTCCCCCTTTCCCTCTCATCCTACCCCATGCTCGTCTTCTCTCTCTCTCTCCCCCTCTTTCTCAAATAGTTAATAAAATATTTTTTAAAATTACAGCCTAAAAAATGAAAATAAATTTTGTTCCCCTCGTATATTCAGGAAAATATATCGAATGCATTGTAGGAGGTACTTTTGGAAAGGAAAAGAAGGAAGTATCTGAGGATCTCAGATGGAGGGAGTGTGAAAGAGGATAGGGAGCTTGCACTGGCCAAGGATGACAGGGTGCCTGGGTCTTAGAATTAAATTAACCTCTGCTCCTGAGAAACTGGGAAGGGAATGGGAAAAGCAATGAATAATAACAAAACCAAAAGGGCAATCATCTTGTTTACAGTAACAAAGAAAAAAATATATATATATATTGCATAGCTCTATGTGAGTAAAGATGGTAAATACTTGTGTTTATAGAGTTTATATAGTCTCTCTGCTCTTCATCTTACTGTTTAGCTGTCTAGCTATCTAACTAGCCAGCTACCTAGCTACCTAACTGTCTACCTATCTAGCTGTTTATGCTACTGCTGGGGTGAGTGACACATGGAATTCAAGTGACCATCTTCTTTAATTTGGACAGCTTCTTCAGGCTTGAAAGTCACCTTCCACCTTTCCCACAAATGGCACGTATGCAAACCCTTATTTCAGCCTCCTCTGAACAACGGTGTACATCAAATTTACTGAGAAAAACAATGATGTCTTCTAAGCATGGACTTTAAACTACAGAGTGAAATGTATAGATTTCATCACAAAAGAGAAGTTCTACATATATAAAATATTTTAAAAACCTACCATGACTTGAAGACTAGAAATACATTCTTCTAAGGATTTAAGTCCTAAGCTTTCATGGAATTTAGTTAATTATCATGGGAAAGCAAGCCAGCATGACAATCTGAGTGGTATGGGCATGGAGTTAAGATTATTTCTAACTAAAAAAGAATGCATTTTAGGTAAATGTAATAATGATGTTATTTCATATCTTTATGAGATTTTTTTAAAGCCAAACATCCATGATCTGCATTCTCCTATTGATCAAAATTAGCCTATTTATCACCTTTATAAAAATAAACTTCCTAGATTCCTACTCTACTTAAAATTACTTCAGATTTACCTTTCAACAGAAAAGGAGTGTATATACAAGGACAGTGGTAGAATATTTCTGAGAAGAGTTTCCACTGTAGCTTTATGTCAATGTTGCCTTCTTAACACGGGGGATATCTAGGAGATAAGACACTGAGAATCAGGAGTGATGCTAATTGGTTCTCACATGTTAGTCAAAACAAAATCTTAAATATCCTCTTTCAGAGTGTAGAGAGGTCACTCATGCTCCACAGAACATACATTGAATAATATCACTTTAAAATATTTTTTTAATCTTGCAACTTGACACTGTGCCAAAAAATTTTGGGGGACAAGTCAAATTTAAAACAATGTCTGGATAAATGTGTAAAGTCCCAAGCACTGAAATATGTGTGTGTGTGTGTGTGTGCACGCGCGCGCGCACGTGTGTGTGTGTTTTAATCCTTGGGTTATTTTCATACATTTATTATTTTTTTCTTAAAAAAATATTAATTGTGCCTCTGTATAATTTTAGTGAGGTGACACACTAACACAGAGAATAGATGTTATACCGTGAATATAGGCATTTGCTTAAGTGTAAAAATTATAAAAATAATAAATTTGTACCATGAGTTTAATAAACAATAAACTTGTACCACAAGTGTCATAATAAGAAGTCATGTTTTCCCCATAAAATTATGATTTGTAATTACAGAATTCTTTCTTAAAAAGAGTTTTATATTTTTAAAATAACAATAACTTGTACATGAAATTTTGGAACAGTGTGTCCACGGAGTCGTAAGTTTTAATGTACTTGCAATAAAAAATAATTTGCTAAGATTGGAGCCTTATCAAGAGAAGCCTGATGCCTGTGGTAAGAAAAGTAGCAAGGGGTCTTGACTCAATGGTCTAGGAACAATGTTCCTTCTCATGTACGTGAGAATATAGACACAGATGCCTGGGATTCACCTGTGAAGACTCCCATTCACCAGACCAAAAAGCCAGACCTTTGCCCAGATGATTCATCTGGAGGTTGTTCTTTGAGCACACTTTGAGAAACACTGCCTTAGAGTCTGACTCTCATACTAACGGACTCAGAAAGCTGGACAATTTTTCAGTCCATCAAGCATGGCTATATCTGTCTGGAGTGGACTCAGGTGCACAGAAAGCAATGTATATTAGACCCTGGAACAACACAGTTTGAACGGTGCAGGTCCACTCATATGCAGACTTTTTTCAATACAGTCCAGTACTGTAAATGTATTTTTTCTTCCTTATGATTTTCTTAACAACATACCCTTTTCTGTATCATACTGTATTGAAAGAACATAGTATGTAATACATATAACATTTAAAATATGTACTTATTGACTGTGTTATCAGTAAGGTGTCTGGTCAACAGTTGGCTATCTGCAGTTAAGTTTTTGGGGAGTCAAAAGTTATACACAGATTTCCACTGCATGGGGAGTCAGCACACTTAATCACCACGTTGTTCAATTATATAACAAAATGCTAAAGTATTAATTAAAATAAAACTATAAGTGATGCAAAGCAGTACACTTAGGTCCCTAAGGGAGGCAATTATACTCAGAAAGCTGCCTACAAAATATAGACTCAAAACAAAACAATTTATAGGATTCAAATAAAGTGACATCAAGATATAAACTGATCTCACGAAAAAAACTATGTTCATTATGCAGAATGGTTTGCTATCTTCATTTTTAGAAGAAATATGAACATATAGAAAATTACAAAGAACACAATACTCCTTCATATATCCATCACTCTGAATTAACAAATGCTAAAACGTTAATGTATCTCATTTGTAAATGCATGAGTCCCTTGATACTTAAATTTATATTTAAGTAAATGTAAATTTACATTTGTATTACTGATAGGATATATGCGTACATTGTCCCTTAGCTTATAAAACATTATAGATAAAGCCTCTCTTAAAAACCACTTAGTTCCTTCGCCTTTCCTAGTATATTGCAAGACGTTTTCTTGTGTCATGCACAGGCTGTCAGGAATGATGCTCACTTACATGAAAGGACTGAATGAATGTCTGTTGCCATCCTGTCACTGTCAGCTGTTTGCCCGCCATGCTGCTGCCTTCCATTTAAAATGTATCCAGGGATGTTGATAGGGGCTTCCTCAGTTTAGCAGCCAGAAGAATATTTTACATTTGTAGATACCAACAACTAATGTATGAGGAAAATATCACATAAAAAATTACAATTGTTAACTCATTTTAGTGGCATGAACAGTAAGGATTAAGAAAAAAATTCACACTTCAAAAAGAAGCTTACACTGCAATCACAAACACAAGACTGTTATCAAGAGGATATAATTCTTAGATGGAGGAGTAAAAATTTGCATATCTGCTATGGCTCTACAATAAGGCATACTAGCCTGAAATGGTCATCATGAAGAAAGGCTTTTTGGGACAGGGGCATTTTGACCTAAATCATAGCAGTTTGGCGATAACTAGTGGAGAGGAAAAGGAAGATGATCTATCTGGTAGTCATTCCACAGAAGTGGAAACGAGCAAGCCTTGTGTAGACCATGTCACAAGAGCACCTAGATCATGGCTCCTGACAATTACTGAGATTTTTAAAATGGGTGAGTTGATGGTCAGATTTGAACAACAGGCTTTTTCAAAATGATTTTCACAGATCAGCTTTCCTTTAATGGTGTTTTGAGAAACATTGGCATTCTGTTGGATATTAATGCTATCTCCCTTCCCCTCCAAAATAATAACATAGTCCATTTGGGAACTGCTCTCTACCCTCTCTACCCAATACCCAGACGCTATACCCTGCTGGCCATTTACAAGTGAGGGTTAGCATACTGTAGTTTCTATGGGGTTGAGTAGGAGAGAAACATCTTTACATTTGTTCACTTTAGTGTCTGAGCTATTTCAACAGAGTAACAATATCGGGGTGTGGTAACATTTGCAAGAGACAGTGGGAGTAAGTGCAGATTCTTGAACAATTTTGCAGCATGGTGAATATCCTTCAGAGGCTGGGACCTGGTCAAAGAAATGTGTGGAGGGAGAGAGGGGAAAAGAGGATGGTGTCAGGAAATAGGTAGGGTGCGGAAAGCCATACTGCAGGTGTGAGGCAGTGAGGGTGAGACAAGCATGGTGCAGAGGAAATAAGAAGAGGTGAAATCTGAGAGACAATGAGGCCACTGAAAGAACATACTAGTTGCTTGGCTATAAAGGAATGAACAAAAGGGAGGGACAAAAGCAGCTATGAGTTAGTAAAAGCTACTTACTAGTTTTTTTCTCTCCATTGTCTTTAAAAGGCAGAAAGGACTTAAAGAAGTCAGTGGGGGCAAAAATGAAGTTTTAGGAGTGAATACTTAAATGCTATGCAGAATAAAAGTAGAATTAATGAATTCAAAGAAAATGGAAATTGTTAATGAGTAAATTAATCAAAGAAATGATCTCTAAGATTTAAGTTATCCATGGGATTCATATTTATATATCTGCATTATTTCTTTCTTTATAAACCCACCCTATCAATATTGCATATCGATATATACATGTAAATATTATATCAGGGTTTTTTTTTGTTGTTTTTGAATTGTAAGGTCTGGAACTCAAAGGAGATTTTAATATTGATTCAGAGGATGTATGAACTGAGGAATATATGTCTCAAGTAAATATAGAAAACATACACTAAAATTTATAATTCATGTATTAGTGTTCATTGAAAAAACAGCATGAAGATTAGTTTTTCTCGAAGCCTGTGATACCACAAAATGAAGGAACAAAGGTCCGTTCCTTCTCTATCCACTACCAAGACTGGCTTCCTGTGGAATGACAAAGTAAGAAAAGTCAGGCAATAGTAATTTTGATCACCTCAAGACTGATTTATTTTCCATTGCAAGTTCAGTCTAGTGAAAGGTGTTATAATGGCAGCTTGAGATCCCCAAAGTAAAGTAGAACATGAGAAGCAGTATTTAAACTGTCGTACAGGTAGGCCTCTATCTTGACCTAGAGAATCCTTATGGGCATTCAATTGCTGAAATCCTTTTTTGTTTATATGAACACTATTTCACTTGAATCTTGTCTGTAGAGTGAAGGGTCCTTTATGTAATTTCCATCCATCCCTTCAATGAACAAAATATACAGAGAATCATCCTTCAGTTACAATAATGTGACATTGGACTATTGTCACTATGGCACCAAGGAAATGTGAGGCATTCATGTAGATGAAACTCTCAACAATGGGTACAGCCCTTCACCACTTTACAGACTACTTCCACATAATTATCTCATTTGGTATTGAGAATTAACATTATGTTTAGAATTGTGAAAATCGATGGGGTGCTTTCTCATGATTGTGCCAAACACTGTGTCGCTATATGCTTTAAACAAGGATCTTTTTCATCTTGGATCAGTAGCACCCTGGGTGTCTCCAAATTTTCATAGAACCATTTTTTTTAAATTTTCTATTTCATTTTGTTAACAAAAAATAAGAACTTATTGCAAATTATCTGAGTGATCATCATATCATCATATAATTCTGAGAACAGAATCCACTGAAGCTAGTTTAAACAAAAAACAATTTTGTACAGAGAATTATTAAATGGTTTTCCAAAATCACTGGGAGGTCAAGTGAAATATGTTTTAGCAAGAACAATTCCCAAAGATGCTACAGAAATAGAAGCCAAAGGAGCTGCTGCTTCTACATCATCCATATGCTGCCCGTGGAGTTGGTACCACAACTAAGGCCCCAGAACCACCCACACTCACCTACAATACACACCAGCACTATGGAATTCACCTTTGGGTGTCCATCATACCAAGTTTAGCCTGAGGGACATATTCAATGAATATTTACAGAGGAGATGAACAACTACTCTCTCTTCTCTACTATACACTCAAAGTCCACTTGAGCAATGGCTAAAGGAATTAAAAGACTTAATTATGACCATAAAGGAAAGCTGGAGAGCAATCCTGTTAGACCTATTGTTGTAGACTAAGATAAAACAGAATCCATAAAATTTTAGTGAGGAAAGAGTAGTTCAGCATTTATAGTCAGCTAAACTGTCTAGGCAGTGGGAGCGATGGGACCAGCTTGCTTCACATCTCATTCACAGACTGGATAGTTTGGGAGAAAGGCATTAAAGATAGTAATGCCTTCTGTAGCCTCAGGTAACACTCAGTTGGCATCAGGAGGGGTGAAGGTGTTTATGGTCCAGGCCTAGCAATGGTGCATGTAATATTTATTTGCCTCACATGGATAGCATAGTCACACAGCTCCAGCAGACTACAGTGGAATCAGGGAATACAGTAGAGTTGTTTATTTTATCCACAGGAAGAATAGGAAATAGATTTTAATGGACATAGCTGACTTTGTGACAGTGTTGGAAGAGAAACTGTGACATCTGGTTTATAAAAATCATTACAATAAATTGTACTGTGAATGCTGTTTTGGAGGGAGATTCCCAGAAAGCATGGACAAAAACATCTTATGTGTCACAGTAATAGTGATAGGACTTTAACTATCCTTCTGGGACTACCAAGATGGGTTTTCGTATTTGTTTGGGTGATCAATAACAGCTTCTGAGATGTATCTTTTCCACATAACAGACCAAGGTCACTTGCATTACACTAGGCATCCAAACGTTTTCCAAGGAGAGCAGGTCATAGTTGCCACCTCTCCCCAAATGAGGCATTTTTTTGCTTCTGGACATGGAATGCACCCCTCCTCCACTAACTGTATTTCACAGGAGGGTCATTCAACTGACACTAATACGAAATTTTTATCCTTAAGTATGTACTCCTTGAGAAAGAAGACTGATGTTGAATCTAAGTGGATGTATGCAAAAAAAAAAAGATAGATGAGAATTATAGGTAGAAAGAAATGTAAAGGCATGTGACAGAGACAGATGTTTAGAGAAAGGGCAAGATTTTTTCGCTGCCCTACATCTATGGAGTTTGCATCCTTGTGCAGATTTTTATTTTCTGAATGCCTAAGTACAGTCAACTAATTTTTGAAAATAGTTGGCTTTATATATTTTGAAACATGTTATATGAATACATATTATAGGAAAAAACAGAGCAATCAGAGACAACATTCCCAAGACTAGAACATAGTTGGCTTTATATATTTTGAAACATGTTATATGAATACATATTATAGGAAAAAACAGAGCAATCAGAGACAACATTCCCAAGACTAGAACATGAAGAAGAGCATCAGGTCTTCATCCATAGGCTAAAGCTTAAGTTGGAAAATTTAGTTTCACTTTGACCTCCAAGAATATCTAACGTTTGGCCAGTCTTTCCTGGGGCTAGCTGGAGGTTGTCCATGGCTCTGTGGCTGGGCTCCCCATTCCCTAGAATATTCATACAATCACTCCCCCAGGGCTGCCCAGGGCCCGTCCACATAGCTGTGCCCTCCCACACCTGGGCACCCTGGAGGCGGGGCCAAGATGGTGCGGGGCAGGCTCAACAATGGAGCTGACCCAGGGCTAAGAGTGGGGGGTGACTCACGAAGCCCTTCCCTGCCATGGGCTCTGGGGCTCCTGCCTGCTGATTTCCAGATCTCAGGATCAGGCCTCTTGCTGGAAGCCCTGAACTCCATGTCCTCCAAACCCCGGGCCCCCTCCAGCAATGTTACAAAATGAATACCCAGGAGGTGTATTTGTTGAAATCTTTAGTGCCCAGGGCAAAAATCCTGGAGTAAAATGGAAGATCCTTGGCAGTCCATCTGTGATTTGGAAAGAGTTTGATCACGAAGTGAAAAGTTTTATGTTTGTCCTGGAAGGCAGCAGCCAGACAAACAAAATTCAGTTACCAAAGGAGAATAAGTAAATCCTTGGACTGATCCAGAGGTTTCTTGTACTTCAGATTTACATAGCCCTGGGACAAGACTTCTCCACTGAATCACTGAAAGATACACAGAACTTCTTTCAATGTTTTATGTGTATTAGACATTTGATCAATTGAAACAGTATGGACAGTCATTAATTACAAGGGGCAGTTCTGGCATTAAAGAGCAGTGACTTATCAAGTTGACAAGAAGTAATTAAATTAATTTAATTGCGTTTCTCAGATAACATTATAGTCTGGCATCTCCCCAGGGGAAGAAGGTAAATTTCATCTATTTAGGAGAATATCAAAGGATTATGGACTTGACAATGAACAGCCTACAACACACAGAAACAAATAATCCAGAAGCTTGAGATTTTCATTCAAATGAGGGGTAATTTTGTACTCGCTGGTATTGAAAACCATACTTAGACTGAAAGTGATTGAAATGCCTCATCTTAAAGTTATTTACTTTAGCTTAGAAATATCGGGTGACAGAGGAATGGCTTGGAATATATTGGTTTTCAATAGCCTTGCTGTGAACGGATTGTTTCTCAACAATGAAAATATACAACTTTAACTCAGTTGGGCTGTCTGTTTCTGAGATGATTGTGAGAATGAAAATAACGTTTGATTTATACACTCACATAAAATGGAATCTTTCTTAAGATTCCATTAATACATTTGCACTTTTAATAAAACATGGACTTAAGGTACACTATTTTCTCATTTTTATTTGTAATTAATAGCTGTCCAGGGCCTATGCTTAGTCTTTTATTTTCCTTGCTGGAATAAATGGCTTTTCCTGTTAATGAAGTTAATGTTGTATGAGTTGCGTTGGTGAAAACTGAGAGGAAGGAAGAGCTTTCTTAATAAAATGAAAAAAACATTAAAAAAAAGAATATCTAACTTTTTCTCATTAGCAGTTAAGGCTTGGGGGTATGATTATTATAACATAAATTCAATGATGACTGTATCTGAAATTTATTTTGATGATGCATTTTAACTATATACTATTTCATTTTTACAACCTGATTACACAAATCTCTCTCCCTCATTTTCTTTGTTTCTTAGAAATAGTCACACTTTTCATAAATCAGATATCTAAATAATGTATGCTGTTGGTGTTGCTTTGGTACACATTCATACATTTTGTCCAGTCATCCTCCTATGGTCAGAAAAATACAGCATTATTAGTGGACCTATAAGTCATGATTTTTCAAAGAAACTCTTCATAGTTATTTTCACTAAATTTGCTAAGAGTTGCATATTTTCCTTCAATCAGCAATATTATCATATCAGATATAAGGACTGCGGACTTTTTTCATCACTGGCACAGTTAAAATCAAAATTCAATTGTCAGCCAATGTCTAATACGAAGTTAGGGACGTTGCTGACTCGAGAGACCTTCCCCAGAAGGCATCTGGCTTTCCATTGGGATTCTTCAAGAGGCAATGTGTACATAACATTATATGTTAACATAATTGAATACAATAATTGAAACAATTATTCAGTCTCTCTACATAGGTCTTTGCTATTCATTGTCCAATGTTCTAGGATAGAGCAGTGACAGAAGACTGAAAAGGAGTCTGTGTTCATGGATTTTTAGTTCTCACAGACAATAAGAATATAAATAGAAAAATGAAATAAAGCAGATAGTGATATGTGCATAGAGGGGAAAAAAACAGGAAAATGTGATCGAGACTGACTGTGACAGTGTACAACATTACATAGAGTATTCAGGAAATATCTCTTGTGAGGTGACATTTGTGCTAAGATCTGAATGACAAAGCTGTCAGCCATGGGAAAATCTGAAGGATGGGCTCTCCAAGTGTAGAGGCCAGGATGACAGAATGAGATGGGTTTATTTGCAGAGGGAGAAAGGGAGTGTGGCTAGAGCCTGGAATGAGGGAGAGAGGACTGGGACAGGAGACTGGAACGGGGAAGCCAGCCCTCTCCTTGGTAATGATTCTCTTGTCTCTTGTGCTAGGCTGGAGGCCTCCCTAGAGAAGGCAGCTATTTGCACCTACTCTTGTAAGAATATTCTTAGCGATTCTATATACAAGGTACTTTAATTTTTATTAATTTTTCCAGTTTTTCCCCAATATAGCCATAATATCTATTCATTGTGGAAATTTTAGAGACTAGAAGAAAGTATTAAAAACTAAAAAAAAAAAATACTTTAAATCCCAAACATTCAGGTCAGTACTCTGACAATTTTGTTTTTATGCCTACTTTTCCTAACTATTTAGGGCAGTGGGTCAGCAAACTCTTTCTGTAAAGTAGTAAACATTTCAGACTCTGTGGGTTGCATGATCTCTGTAGCGACTTCTCAGCTCTTCTGCTGCATCTGAAATCAGTCAAAGACAAATGTAAATGAAGGTTCATGACTGTGTTTCCAATACAATTTTATGTAGGGACACTGAAATTTGAATTTCAGATAATTTTCATGTATCGCCAAATATTATTCAACAATTTAATTATGTTAAAGACCATTCTGAGCTGATTGGTTGTATAAAAACAGGTAGCTAAACCAAATTCGACAAGGGCCATATTGAGCTGACCCTTGGTTTAGACACATAGGTAGGTAGATAGAGCTATATCCATTTAAAGACATATAAATGTTGTTATAAACAATAAAAACATGAAAACAACACTAATACCTGTTTTAGAAAATGTTATCTCACTAACTTTCTCATTCTATGGTAGGTGAAAGGAATCCATTTCCCACCTCTTTTGGAGTTACCCAGAACCACAAGTCTAATTAAGGTTACCGGATTGAGGCACTGAAGATTGGGGGTGAACCCTGAAGTTGAAGGTGAACCAGATGATCTATCTGGCAGGGACACCACATGGAAGCTGACTGAGGCCCCAGGTCACCATTTGCCACAGAGCACCGCTGAACCCACAGCAGATGTTGCATGAATGACTAATGAATCTTTATTACGTTTTAAGCCTCGAAGCTGTTATTTGTCACTGCAGCAGAGCCTAATCCGAATAAAACAATGTTGTCTATATCTGACTTCTAGCCCTTGATAATGCATTCTGAAAATCATCTTTGAAGGCACCATCTTCGCTATATAACTTTTCATTATATAAAGGTACACCATAATATATAGAACCAGCCAACTAATTAGTTTTCAGATTTGAGTTATTCTCCAATTTTTTCCCAACATAAATTCAGCCACAGTGAAAAGACTTTAAGTAAATATTCATGCAGATACCCCCCACTTTTTAAAAATTTATTTATTTTTTGTTTATTTAAGAGAAAGAGTGAGGGAGATAAAGTGAGGGAGAGACAGGGAATGGGGGTTTGGGGGGCAGGTTCAGAGGGAAAGAGAGGGAGAGAGAATCCTAGGTAGACACCCCACTGAGCAAGGAGCCTGACATGGACACGGGGCTCCATCTCAAATCCCTGAGATCATGACCTGAGCTGAAACCAAGAGTCAGAAACTTAACTGACTGCGTCACCCAGGCACGTTTAGATACCCCCACGTTTTTAAAGTTTGTATCACACCACTTCACTTCCACAAATGACCTGCATTGTTATACGTGTTTTTGCTGACCCTAAGAAATCTGGAGAGGATTTTTGCTTTTAGGATGCAAGGTGAAAAGTGAAAATATTCCACATTTGCTTTGCAGCACACTGTCATAGAGGCAGCACACACCGCAATAGCGAGAGGGACCCCACTAAGCTCCTTCCCTCGGAACTTCACTCAGCATCTCGGCAGCAAGCTGCCATAGCTTTGAGCTGTGTCTGTGAGCATCTGTGCTTTATCTCAATTTATTTTGTGCATCTGTGAGCAAGAGGTGTCCTCAGGTATCAGAAAAGCCTCAGAGACATTATTTGGGAGGTCTGAGAATGCTCAAAAATTTTTCCAAGTAAATTCATGGTAAAAGCTTCATCAGTTCATGCCCTTTTGGTTTTCCAAAAATTTCGAAGGCATGTTTTACTATCAGGGAGCAGGGGAAATCTGTTATTTAAATTCTATTTATTTATGAACTTTAGAATTGTAGTCATTGAGATAAAGTAGTGAATATTTTAAGGACCATTTATATAAATATTCCCAAATTATTTATCATACACTTTGTGACATTGAAAATGCTTGTCAGCTTGTCAGGTTATATTCTATAGCCATTTTATTATCATCAGTCAATATTGTTTTTAAACTTTTCCTTGATTTGATCATGAAAATGGTGTTTCTTTGTACTAGTTTGCTTGTCTTTTTTTAATTTTTTAAATTTTTGAAAAACTTTTTAAAGATTTTATTTATTTTTTTCACACACACACACACACACACACACACACACACACAGATCACAAGTAGGCAGAGAGGCAGGCCGAGCGAGATGGGGAAGCCGACTCTCTGCTGACCAGAGAGCCCTATGCGTGACTCGATCCCAGGACCCTGAGATCATGACCTGAGCCAAAGACAGAGGCTTAACCCACTGAGACACCCAGGGGCCCCTAGTTTACATTTCTTAACTAGTAAGATTGAATTTTTTTTCATGTTTGTTATTGGTCTCTTGAATTTCCTTTTCTAGTTTGTAGCTCTGTGACCTTGGTTCACATATTGATGCCCTCTGAACCTTGATTTCCTTTTCTATAAAACAGAGCCAAGAATAGGAACTATTTCATGAGAATAATTTGAGGCCTACATTAGATAGTTAGTGTAAAGTATTTAGACAGTGTTAAAGTCCACACTTCAGAATATCACATATCATAACTCTCTTTCCCTCCTTGGAGCTTACATTACCTACTATATTAAAAATTAACTATTTTCATCTCATTGGATTATTTATAATATTCTGCTTAATTTTTTTAATATTTTTACTTTTGTATTCAATGTATGCCTCATAACAAGCAATTGTTAGGATGTGCTACTCAGCTTCCTCATTTATAAAGTGGAGATACATATAGTACTTATGGGCTTTTTGTGAAAACTGAGTTTATGTATGTAAAATTCTTGGAACAATGCTTGGCACATAGGAAAGGCTAAATAAATGTTACTTTTTTACCAGAATTTTTATTCCTATTGTCATTTACTATTACTATATGAAAAACTTCTTTAAAAGACCTAGGGCTTATACCTTCCTTATACCACCTTGTAAGTTTTTGATGGAGATCAAGTCAAGGAATGCAAAATGCAAAAGTGGATTGTGGAAGGGGCACCTGGGAGGTTCAGTTGGTGAAGCATCCAACTCTTGATTTTGGCTCAAGCCATGGACTCAGGATGGTGAGATGAGCCCCATGCCAGCTCTGCATGCAGCATGGAACCTGCTTGAGATTCTCTCCCTCTTCCTCTGCCCTTCCTATGCTCACAAGCACCTGCCCACTCTCTCTCTTTCTTTCCAAAATAAATAAATCTTATTTTAAAAAGTGGATTGTGGAAAATGAAGATTTGGATATCCTAATCTCATGAAAATCTGACGTGTGATAAGACACGTGAATGCATATCTATTTCAAAAGGAAAAAGGAAGAATGAGGAATGTACAAACACCCTGCTTTTTTAGGCATACAAACAATTGAGGAGACTTTGATTGTTTATCCATACAGGTGATAGGAAGGGAAAGAATAACAGCAATAACAAAGTCTACACAAAAAATAGCTAGAAACTTGGAAGACCATAGGACTGTGGGACATTTATTTGCATGTCCACCTACCCCTCTGTAACAAAGTGAGTAAAAAGAGGGATGTAGCAGAGTTGATAGGGTTAGTGTGTAAGAAGGAATTTAGCTTCTAAAATATGAAAGAATTTCTCTCTTCTTACAATGCCATAGGAAAAGCAGAAATTTCTCATAAGCTGAGAAATTTGGCAGAAGTATCATTTGGAAAGAGGCCAGAAAGGAAGCTTCTTGAGATAGCAAAGGATAGCACAAAAATCTTACTAATTATCAGTGCCCATTGATTTTTAGATGAGGTTTCCCCTGGAAGATCTCACCCTTCTAGATGTATCTGCCAGTCCAAGGGGGAAAAAGAGCAATCCAGCCTCTGGGAGGTTCCCATTCCTACATATTCTAGGTTATATATATTCTCTTGTTTTTATATATATTCTTCTAGGTTGTTTATCTGAACGTATGGTTTTTAATAATTATCTGAATGTATGACTAAATCTAAATCAAAATTAACCTATAATGGGAAACAGACATAATGCTTATAATGGCAAAAATCTAAATATAAGTGAGAGGATCTGTCTATACCATCAAGGTAGAAAGTATAAAGAAAATGTCAGAAAAGAATAAAATGTCACACAGGAAATGTGGAATATGCAAAAAGGAGGAAATTAGGATTGATTTTTCACATATTAAAAATAGACAATAAGGGGCGCCTGGGTGGCTCAGTGGGTTAATGCCTCTGCTTTCGGCTCAGGTCATGATCTCAGGGTCCTGGGATCGAGGCCCGCATCGGGCTCCCTGCTCAGCGGGGAGCCTGCTTCCCCCTCTCTCTCTCTCTGCCTGCCTCTCTGCCTCCTTGTGATCTCTCTCCCTCTATGAAATAAATAAATAAAATCTTAAAAAAAAAATAGACAATAAGAAGGCACACAAAGTGAATTGTTTATGAAAGAAAATGACACATCACATAAAAAAAGTGATGTGTGCCAATGCCAAGGAATTAATCAAGAAGTTAAAATTTTATTCTACAGCAAACATATCAACTCAACAACTGCACAGAGTGATTAAGGTAGAATTTGATGTTTCTCTTGGGTTTGATATTTGATGATTCTCTGCTGAGTCTTTCACTCTTTAAACAAAAGGCATTCTAAAAAGCCTTTGGATTAAAGGTGTGTATGAATAAAAGGTCAAAAAGTCAGCACAAGGAAAACTACCAATAATAATTACAAAGGAGAGAAGAAAAACCTTAGAACCCAGAGACCAGGAGCATAACTGAATATAAGGGTCACAAAACTTACATAGACCTCTAACTGCAAAGATTGACACACTTAGCAGAAGTCATGACACACAGGGCAAATGATACATCAGATATCCAAAAATAGTTGATTGTGAATTTCAGAGGAGATCTGAAAAGGCCAAAATAGACAGGTGGAAAATTATTAGTTTATTCAAAAATATGGCTTTGATGTTTAACTACAATAATTCTTTATTTAAATCTGGATCCAAATTAGTGTTTGCCAAATAAGTTGCTAAAATAGGTGAGGATGTTATATATCAAAGTGACCCACAATCTAATGCTCAAAAGTCGGGGAAGAAATAATGTGACAAGAAGTGTGAGACAAAGTACTTTATTTTCATGGGTGTGCTCTGTAGAACCTCTCAAAAGATTATAAATAACAAATCGGAGAGAAGACAAATGGAAATGATGTAACAAAGAGATGCTATCGGAGGTTAGTTCAGGAAGCCTAGGTGACTTATGCAGGTAACATCATTTTGACAGTAGCGGACAAGTCAAAGATGACAATATTTAAAATTACAAAGGGTAATTCAGGAAAGCTGTAGCAAGAGGCACAGTGCTATCAAATGAGACAGAAGGGGAAGATATTAAAAACCTCCAAGTGCAGGCTGGGCCACTGGCAATGCTTGACTTGCTGTGGAGAGGAAGAAGAAGTGGAATGGCATTTGTGCAGTGAAAATAAGAGAACAGAAGATGAAAATAACCAGAGGGGATTTGAACGTCAATGGGAAGCTGGATACATATAATTAAGCATTGCCAAGTGCCAATTTTTGTGTGCACATGACCGCTCCCACCACTGCATGACGCTCCTTCGTTAAGGACTCAATTGAAAGTCCTCATGGCACAACAGGGGCAAGAACACTTAACAGGAGGGTTCCTACTTCTCAGGAGACGATGAGCAATGTCAAGGCTACATCAGTCAGTGTTTTTGTCTTTCAAATACATGAAGGCAGAAGGTGGCCAAAACTGGGCCAGGTGATGATGCACAGCAGGGCAGAAAAGCACCCACCTTGGCAGGCACAGAGCCCCTCTGAAATCAGGTTCTACCATGTCAGGGGTAGGGCTGAGCCACTGACCACCCCACTGGAGTCTCCGTTTCCTTATGTCTGCATCCTAAAGTGACAGAATTAGACAGGGTGATAGATGCGAAGTGCTCAAATACATCCGCAGACTTTACTGGAGGTAGAATTTTAAAATCTAAAGACTCAGAAGGGGGGGATGAGAAGACAACATTGAAATAATAAGACAAAATTGAAGAATTTAAACTTGAAAGGTTGAGAAACATTTCTAGGCAGCCATGAGAAATCACTGTGATAGCAAGTGTTTCACAAAATACAAAATCACAGAAAGCACCTGCTAAGCGTGAGAAATGCGAGGAGACAACAGACAACAGACAGCTGATATGCCGGATGGTGATCATAGGAGGGTAAGAACCAATATCCAGAAATGTAGGGGGCCCCTGGCTGGTTCAGTTGGTAGAACATGTGACTCTTGATCTCACGGTCTTTCAGTTCAAGGCCTGAGCTGGGTGTAAAGTTTACTTTTAAGAAAGAAAAGGTGTTCATGCCTTCATAAAAAAGAGAAGAAGAAGAAATTTAGGGCACTACATGTAGGACACGGCATCATGTGAAATGCCTGGTCTGATTTTCATAAATTTGAGAGAAGGTTTTAGTTGGTCTGACAACCTGCCAGTCGCACCAGGGGAATAGGGAGGGAGGCATGCTTCACGGAGGTTTTTTGATCTGCCTTTGAGCTGCTCTGAGCATCTACAGTTCATAGTCTTTTTTTTTAAGATTTTATTTATTTATTTGACAGAGAGAGATCACAAGTAGGCAGAGAGGCAGGCAGAGAGAGAGGAGGAAGCAGGCTCCCCGCCGAGCAGGGAGTCCGATGTGGGCCTTGATCCCAGGACCCCGAGATCATGACCTGAGCTGAAGGCAGAGGCTTTAACCCACTGAGCCACCCAGGTGCCCCACAGTTCATAGTCTTGATGAAAAGAGGAGGAGCAGAGGTGTATGAATTTAACAATGGTTAGCACTCCTTCTGAACAATGTCTAAGAGGCCAGCTAGTTATGAATGATGCATAAATACACTTGAAGCTATTCCCTTCATGTTTGATGTAAAAGATCTTTGAAAGATATAAATCATGAAAATTATTAAGAGACTATTATTTCCTACTGGTTTATGGACTACATGAGGGCTGGGACTTTTTCATATTTACCTGTACCTACAGAGCTAGCGCCCAGGACAGTGCCCTGCACAGAAATGGCATTTCTTATTTGTGGAACCTAATTAAGTACCTGTTTGTCTTTCAGGGACCCTGTTTACTTACGCTTTTACCATACACTTTGTAAATGTATTTCACAGATATACTTAGACTAATAAATTAACCCAGGGGATTTGAACATTATTGGGAAGCTGGATACATATAATTAAGCATTGCCAAGTGCCAATTCTTGTGTGCACATGACAGCTCCCACCACTGTATGCAGCTCCTTCATTAAGGACTGGGTTATAAATTAACCCAGAGTGTTCTTTCAAACATATTAATAGCTAACAAGAGGAGCCTGAAGTCATATTATCCCGAGTCTTTCTCTAATAGAAATATTGAGACATATTTCTCCAAATTAAAAAAAAATTAGACAAGATAGTGTCTTGTCCGCCAGGCAGCATAGTTGAGTTAATCCAATAAGTAGCTCTTTAGGGATTTCTTCCCACCACAGACAGCAAAACTAAACAAGAAAAACTAAAATGAGAACTACTGTAATTAAGAAATGCTTATAATGTCAAATGACATGCAGTTTCTGTAGTATAATGTTGCTATCACTCAGCAAGTGGCTGAATAAATTAGAAATACAGCACAAGTTGGTGCAGCCACTTTGGAAAACAGTGTGGAGATTCCTCAAAAAATTAAAAAGAGAGCTACCCTATGACCCGGCAATTGCACTACTGGGTATTTACCCCAAAGATACAGACGTAGTGAAAAGAAGGGCCCTATGTACCCCAATGTTCATAGCAGCAATGTCCACAATCACCAAACTGTGGAAAGAGCTGAGATGCCCTTCAACAGATGAATGGATAAAGAAGATGTGGTCCATATATATAATGGAATATCACTCAGCCATCAGAAAGGATGAACACCCAACTTTTGTATCAACATGGACGGGTCTGGAGGAGATTATGCTGAGTGAAATAAGTCAAGCAGAGAAAGTCAATTATCATATGGTTTCACTTACATGCGGAACATAAAGAATAAAATGGAGGACTCTAGGGGAAGGGAAGGAAACTTGAATTGGGTAAATCGGAAGGGGAGAGGAACCATGAGAGACTGTGGACTCTGAGAAACAAACTAAGGGCTATGGAGGGGAGGAGGGAGGGGGGATGGGTGAGCCTGGTGGTGATATTTAAGGAGGACACATATTGCATGGAGCACTGGGCGTGGGGCATAAACATTCACTCTTGGATCACTGAAACAAATAAAGCAAAAAAAGAAAAAGAAAAAAATTTTAAAATAAAACAATAATATAAAAATAAAATGCTGCTAGTCTCCTCAATTTGCTTGTTATAATGGCCACACCTACTTTTCTTTGTCTCAAATTCAACACTTATCACTTCCATTCTAAATGTAATGGTTTAGGATACTAATTCTGATTCCAAACTCATGAGTTTGACTCTCAATTCTGATGCTTACTAGTGACCTATATTAATTCATCTTACATTTTACCGCCTTATGGTTTCTTCCCTGTAAATGGGAATAATAATAACACCACTTACCCAATGAGGTTATTTGGAGGATGAAATGACATAGGTCTGTCACCTTCTCAGGACAATGTTTCGCACATAGTGGGAACCAACCATGCTGGCTATTTTTCTTATTTTCACACCAGCTCACTGTGGAAAATAAAGCAGAAACACTTAACCCACCTAAAGACAACTTAATCCTCCCACCTGGGTCCCTCAGCCAATCCATTTCTCATTCTTCAAAGGCACTGCTTCTTCCTATATACTTCTCCCTTTTCTCTTTTCTGAGAACCTTTTACTTTCAACGTTTATTGTATGCTATCTTTAAACCTCATAAATCTCAATTCTTCATCAGTAAACAACTCTTTGGACAGACCATGAAAATTGATGTATCTAGTGAATTTTCTCTATCCTCTCTATTCTTGCTTTTTCTTGCCTCAGATAATCCTAAATAAACTATCTTTGGAGGGGAAAGTTAATTCTGTGATAATACTTATGTGTAGTATAAATGCATATCCAACTTCTTGATTTTATAACTTCTCTGCCTCCTAAGAAATCATGACCACTAAATACCATGTGGGGTACCTAGGTGGGATCCTGAAATATAAAAAGGACATTAGGGGGTCACTGGGTGGCTCAGTTGGTTGGGCATCCAACTCTCGAATTCAGCTCAAGTCATGATCTTGTGGTTGTGGAATCAAGCCCTGCCTCAGAGTCCATGCTCAGTGCAAGTCTGCTTGTCCCTCTCCTTCCCCCAGCTTGCATGTGTACTCTCTCTCTCTCTCTCAAATAAATAAAATTTTAAAAGAGAAAGGACCTTAGGGTAAAACTAAGGAAATGTGAAAAACTATGGACTCCACAGTTAATAATAATGTCTCAATATTAATTCATTTGTAATCAATACATGATACTAATATAAGATGTCAAAAATGGGAAATTATGTGTGTATGTGAGGGATATATGGAAACTCTCTACATAGCTTTCCAATTTCTCTGTAAATCTAAAACTGTTCTAAAAAATAGTCTATCAAAAAAGACAAAAACATGATTATGTAATCTCTGTCTTCAGAGTTAAGGAGAGCATAAAACCAGAAAAAATTATAATACTGTGTCATAAATGCTATAATACAGGTTTGAACAGAAAACTGTGGGAAGCCCCATCAGGACTTTTAAGAGAAACTCTAACCTTTCTTACTAAACCTTATCTTAAAATATTTGAATCTCCAGTAGCACCTAGCAAGTGCCTTGCTTAAAGTTGGCATTTGAGTATCTAAGAGAATGATGAGGAATTCAGCTCTCTGTTGTCAAATGACCCAGATGTGGTGGAAACAGAGATAGGCGAATATTAGCTATGCCCTGTACCACCTCCCTAAAAGGAGAAAACAAATTTCAGTTCAAATTCTTCAGTACATACCTTTATTACACAAACATCTAGTGAAATCCCAGCACTTTCTCATTTTTTGGGCTTCAAAAGGTTTTTTTGGGGGGCGGTTCAACAAACACTTCATGTGAAAAGTTTCCTTGAGACACAAGAGAGGAAAAATTTTTTCCTTTTGGGTCAGTAGTATTCAAACACAATCATTATCCAAGGCGGGCGGGGTGTGGGGGGGAGGCTAGACACTTGATGGCTTCAGAAAGGACTCTATTATGGAAGGTAAAGGGTTAAAGCTCACTAGATGTTTATTCCTGCTTATGCCTAATTCACATGTGAATGAGAAGTCTCTTAAATTTTTTAGTCAACATTCAACACAACCAGTTTCACCACTGAGATCCCATTATCAAGATTCATCTTCTGATGAACATAATCGCTAGTGTAGACAGAAAGTTAACCAAGCTAAGCTCTAGCACCAACAGCTTTAGGATTGTGATTTTTTAATTGAAAGCTAGCTGACCACCTCTGTACTGTGAGTTCCTGATTAGAGCAAAGTGAGGGTTAAATCTGACCACAACACACCTTCATTCTACTATAAATGCTGACTATTTTAGATTAGACACCATCGCGCTTTCTCTGAGTTATCCTGGTCTTTTTTAATTGATAGTTTGGTTTTAATACTAGAGTTGCTTAAACAGAACCCAGCCACTAACTGTGAGACCTTGGCCAAATCACATCTCTCCTCTGGATCCCTGTTCTCTTCACCGAAAATGAGGGCACTAGGTTAAGTGTCTCTTGTTTCTTACATCCGTATGATCTATGAGGTTTTAGCTGACGTGGTGGAAAAACAGAAATGTACAGGTAGAGACCTAGCTTTAATTCGTTTAAGAGTCACATTATATACACCATAATTTTAGCCTCTTCGAATGATCGACTGTTAGCATTAAACAAGTTTGTTTCGGATTACAATTTTTAAAAACATCTTTCAGGGTTCTGCTGTCTAAAGAGTTCTATAGGTGTAAGTGATACCAGTATAGACTAAGTTATAGCAGTAAAAAAAAGTCTGCAAGGTAAAAATACTAACCACTGAAAGGGATCACTTCATCAGTCTGGGACCTACTAACTCTGCCTTCCTTTCATCAGGGTTGGTCTCAGAACAGATGGTGCTCTCTGTTCAACCTTAAAACGCGACCACCTAAACCATGCTTCCAATGGTAATCACCATATTTCCTCCCACATCCTATTTGGTCTTAAAAACCCTTAAACGTAGCGTTTTCATTTAAAATCACCTTGAATATTTCTTGCGGGTGGAAGCATATGTTGGGACGCTCCAGGTACCGCCCCACAACGGTCCCTTCTCTCAAAACCAAGTGGCAGAGCTGTGGAGTCCCGAGCTCTGCGAGGCGCGCACCTGAGCGGCTAGGGCTCCAAGAGCGAGGGCGGCCGAGGGGGCGGCCGAGGGGGCGGCCCGGCTCCTTCCCGCACCGTCCTGGGTCGCGGTGGCGGGCAGGCGAGGAGCCTGGCAGGAGGAGCGCGGGTTGCCCGACCAGCACCTTGCGCCTCGCGTGGTCGTGCTTCGCTTCCAAAACCCAAGTCTTCTCAGGCACCCGGTCCTTCCCCTGGGAGGAATGGCTGGTCCAGCCCCAAGCTCTCCTCCGCTCCACCCCCGGCGGCTCTCCAGGTCCTGCTGCCTCCCGCGCGCCCTTCGCCGCGCCTCGGCCCGCGCCCAGGTGTCCCCGCACTCCTCGTTGCCCCGGGGACGGCGGATCGCGGGCCTGCAGGTCTCCAGCTCCTGGGCCCCCGCTCCCGGCACCGGGCCTGCCTCCCTTCCCACCCGCCCCGCCCAGCCTCCACCGCGCAGGGGCTCCCGGCCTGGCCTCTCCATCTC
>LNAC01001973.1:56398-66990 GCA_002007465.1 Ailurus styani
AAAGTCAACTGACCAGATAAGTTGTCTAACTAACTAGTTTGAGTGACACACATAATTCAGATTTGTATTAATATCAACATCTAAGGATGTTTTTCAGCTATATGGCTTTCATTTCTTTTCATTAGAATTATTTCTATTTTGAATTTGTTTAAATATTACAACATATTATACTGCAATTTACATGTGCTCAGTGGGGAAGATGTAGGTTATGCTTAGAGATATGGAGAAATAGCTAACAAGGAGAGTCATTTGAGAAACATATGGACGGGCGCCTGGGTGGCTCAGTGGGTTAAGCGTCTGCCTTTGGCTCAGGTCATGATTCCAGGGTCCTAGGATGGAGCACCCATTGGGCTCCCTGCTGGATGGGGAGACGGGTGCCTGGGTGGCTCAGTGGGTTAAGCCTCTGCCTTCACCTCAGGTCATGATCTCAGGGTCCTGGGATCCAGCCCTGCATAGGGCTCTCTGCTCAGCAAGGAGCCTGCTTCCTCCTCTCTCTCTGCCTGCCTCTCTGCCTAATTGTAATCTCTATCTCTCTCTCTGTCAACTAAATAAATAAAATCTTAAAAAAAAGAAACATATGGACATCATAAAATCCTTCTGTATGCAGCATCTGTACCTTCTCATTAGTGAAATATTGTAGTTATGGACATTTTGTATTACATTCAAATGTGGCTTTTTATTTTTGCTTCGATGGTTTGGTTTTTTTTTTGAAGATTTTATTTATTTATTTGACAGAGAGAGAGATCACAAGTAGGCAGAGAGGCAGGCAGAGAGGAGGAAGCAGGCTCCCTGCTGAGCAGAGAGCCCAATGCAGCCTTGATCCCAGTGCCCTGAGATCATGACCCGAGCCGAAGGCAGAGGCTTTAACCCACTGAGCCACCCAGGTGCCTGGTTGTTTTGTTTAAAAATGTAATTATATTAATGTTTAAATTGGTGGAGGGCTTTTATTGTTTGAAGCCCTTCCCTTTCAATGAAGATGTCATCCTTAATTCTTATTGCACGCATCCGCAGATAGGTACAATTATTTCCTAGCTTGTTATTATAACTCTTAACCATTCTCAGACATTCTTTGAAACATTTGAGAGGCACGTAGAAAGACATATTGTTCTCATTTTCAGAAGAAGGCAGCAGGTATACCGGTAGATCCAAGGTCACACACTAGTGAATCAGTGTGAAGCTGAGGGTAAAACATCTATATTTCTTATATTCTGTTCACAATAGCAAGCTGCTCCTGTGGCTATGTTGAACGATATTTTCAAAAATTTACACACTCTTGGATTTTTAAAGTGCTTAGCTTTGTAGATATGCTGATCAGATTTTATTTCCTCCAAGAGGGTCGTAAGGGAATGGGCCCTTAGTGTGGCTTGCTGATGGGAGGAGAACCGTGACCCCAGTAGCTAGTGCTAAGACAAACATACACACCTCTGAGGGGTATTCATTCTTTTTTTTTNATCAGTCCCTATGCCACACATCTCTCTGTCTGTACAGGCCCTACCTTATCAACCACATAACGGTCAAGGCTGCTTTGAATTGTATTGGCATCGTCATCAAGCTTGAAGATCATCAGGGTACTAGTGAGAGGACTCAGAATGTGATTTTTGAGAAGATAGAATATTGACTGAGGACAGTAATGGCTGTCCACTCCAGAGCCAGTCATTTATCGATTAGGGATCATGTTTTTCTGGGTGTCAGGACCCCTGTCTTCTCCTATTAGCTCTCCTTCTTTGGCTGAACTTAAAGAACTCAAAGTGAACAGAGGGTTTATCCAATTATCTGGTTGTTTCTGTTCATGTAGAAATTATGTCTAGATAAATCAGACTTAAAAATAAAACAAAACAAAAAAGAAAGGATAGCAACTTGTTCGTCTGTGGAGAAGGTACTCATGACTTTTTCTTCATTTTTTTCAAATTCCCTGTTTTTCAGATCTCACTGGAATTTTTCAGGGTAATTGCCCACATGATTTGTAACAGTCAAGACTTATGATAGACTTAGACTCAGAATTGGAATACATTATCCACGATGCAGAAGAAAGCATTGTATTTCCATAGAAAAGAATAATATGTAATGTTATGCAAGCTTTGTGTATTTGACGAGAATACTTTCATCATTTTCTAATAGGAGATGGTACCAACTGTTCTCGAATTTATTAAGTTTGTTTAGTTTTTGGTCCTTTCCCTAAAAATATGGTTTATAGGAGTTCATCCAAACATTTTAAATGTGAAATACTGAAAAAAAGTTACTTTTCAAGGGTGGTTTGCCATTTACTATAACAAATTCTATTTAGAGCCTCAAAGTGAGGAAAACACCCATTTTTAATATTCTTTGCTATCCCAGGGAGAGTATAGCATGCTGCTGGTGAAACTGAAATGAGTTGATATTGCTGGAAATGGTACTTTCTTCCCATTTCTACAGAATCTATAAGATATGATTAGTGTGGACTAGTCCAGTTTGAACGGAATAGTGATGAGTGAATTTGAAATGGCCAGCAAAGGAAGGATAAGATTTGGTTCACTCCGATATCACTCAAGATATTTGACAGCAAGTCATTGAAACTAACGTTAGTTAATTTAAGCATTAAATAAATGTATGAGAGGATATTGATTCTTTTGTTTTCTGTTGCTTTGTAACACATTAACAGCAATTTAGCAGCTTGAAACAATGCACATTGATTACCTCATTTTTATTGCTCAGGAGCCCATGCATGGCCCAGTTGCATCCTGTGGTCAGGGGTCTCAGCAGGTGTTGCTTGGGCCTGCAGTCCTGAGGTTCACTTGGGGTAAGATCTGCTTCCAAGCTTCCTTAGATTGTTGGAAGAATTCATCTCATTGTGGTTGTAGGACTGAAGTCTGTTTTCTTGCTGGTTGTCAGTCAGAGGCCACTCACTGCTTTTAGAGGCTGCAACAATGTTGCTACCGTATACGAATCTTTTATAATGAATGGGAGTGACCTATCACTTTTGTCATGTAACATAATCTAATCAAAGCTTTGCCATCCATCACCTTTGCCATATTCTATTGTCATGTGTTCTCTCTCACATGAGAGAGTATTGCGATCACTGTTGGCACACCAGCTCCTATAGTAGAAGGTGAGCTCTGGATGATACGAGAAAGCATTCTTCATATAGAACCATGGGGTCCAGTTGCTCATGACCCTTAAAGGATGACAAGTATCTACTGCCAAAGGAAAGGACAGAAATGTGAGCTTAATGAAATGTTGAAGTTTTTTGACCAGGGTAGGCATGATGACCATCTGGAAACAGGCTTGAACTGGAGAGTAGCTGGAGTCACGCAACTCGGGAGAAAGAAAATTCAAGCAGGATTTAGGAGAATGGGGGTAGTGAGGCTTCATTTAGGAACGGTAGTGAGTAAGGAACAGGAGAGGCTGGGAAGGGAGAGACAGGTAGGGGGCTAAGTGACTAGACTCACCCAGAGGACTAGTAACCAGGCTCACAGAAATCCCAGATGTGGAGAAATCCAGGAGATATTAACCAGAGAGAAGGGAACACCTTGTTTGTGCTCATGATATTTACAAGAACACCTTGTTCCTTCTAAGTATAGACTGGATAGTCTCATGATATTCACAAACCTACCATGTTATTGACATGAACTTTACCAAGTTCCCTGGTCAATTTTCTATATAAGACGCACCATAAAGCCATCAGCCCATAAAAACCCTCAGTGGCAACCCATTGGGGACCCCTCTCGCTCTAGAGAACTTTTCTCTTTCCTTTGTTCTCGCCTTCACTTAATAAACTTTCACCTTACTCTTTTGTCCAGGAGATTCATTCTTCCACTCTGTGAGACAAGAACTCTGCAGCCCTGCAAGAGTGGTGGTAAAAAAGGAACAGAAGCCTTTAAAAAGATGAATAATTAGCAGACATGTTGGTCTAGGCGTTCACGTAATTAGTCCTTAATATATTCCACATATAAAAGGTTTTTAAAGGACTACCACTACCAATCCTTGTATAAACCAGTACTCTGATTTGGAGATGCACAAATTGGCCTCCTCTTATTTTTCAGGAGGGAACAGAGCCAGAGACCATCTCAGATCCATAGTAGAATTGTGCCTCAATGAATATCAGGTGTGGTGTAGGGTCATGGGGTAGGATCTATTGCACAGTGCTCTAGCTCCAAGCAGTTTGCAGGGGTGATTTTATCTTATCCGCATCCCATCTCTGGCAACCGAGTTTCAATTTCCCTAGTTCTGCCACCTCGGCTTCCCTCCCAAGGAAATGGAAACTTTGAAAGGTTAAATACCTTGCAAAGGGTCATTCAGATACAGTGAGGCCCCAGGAGTAGAATCTAGTTCTGATTTCAAAGCCCATGGTCTTATAATACACATTCCCTACTCACAAGCAGTAAGTGAGGCTTCCAGGGGAAAAGGCTTGTTTTTCCTACTGAAGTGAATGTCAGCACTACAATTGCTCTTGGGTTCCTTCGTTCATCTTGTGAGAACTTGGTACTGGAGTATGAGGGTTAGAGAGGAGTGGGAGTGTGCTGTATCGTGCCTGTGCCTTCTTTTTTCCCAGCAGGAAGTGCAGATTACAGGTCTGTCTTCCATCTAAAATAAGAATGTGGAGTGGGGGCTGTATATTTTTATTTCTACCTATCATTTTGGCAGAAATGCTAAGCTCTATGTCTCCTTTCTCTCCTATATGTAGATTTCTTTTAAATTCAATTAAGAAACATGATGAATTCTCATTGCCTCTTTGACCATACGGTTCCTTCTATAGCTTTTTCAGTAGATGCCACTGTTGTGACCTACTTGAAAAGCCTATTGAGACGTTCATTCTTTGTTCTTCTGTTACTCAGTCCCCCCTTTCTACTCTGTGGCACCTCTGAATTCTATTCACAGATATTCTACTTTTTACTTTCCTTCTGTTTTATGTACTTAAATCTCTTCTTTAAATGGACCTAGTTCCATTGATTACAATCATTTGCCCAGATCCCCTTGCTGCTCTCCTGGCACACAGGTTTTCTCATAGTCTGGACCTAGGCTCTATTTTTTACCTTTTCATTTTTAATTCTTGTCACTCCTTGCTGTATGGCTTTAAGGATATAAGCCCGAAGTTCAGAACTAGCTAGTGACTTAGGTTTTAGATGTTATACAACCAGCCTGACATGTAAAGAAAAGTCAAGATGTGAATGAGGGGGGGGAGGGCGGGGCAGGGGGGGAGTGAGGAGATGGAGAACAAACAGAAGCAATGTTTCAGTTTTTCAGTTCCAGCATCCAGTCATTCTTGAGGCCATTCTACCACTGATTTTGTGGTTTTGCATTATGTGAGCAAGAAGTTTTCCATAAATTCTGCTTCTGTCTTTTGCAATTGAAAGAGTACCAAGTAGCACTGAAAGTTTCTTTTAGTCTAGGATGCTCAATGCATTTTTTGAACCTGCTACCTCCGGAACTATCAGTAGCCATCTCTTAGCCAAAATCAGAGTGTTACTCCTCCGGAGTTTCATTTGGAAAGTATGCCCATTAGAAGGTGTGCCTTCTCTGTGCTCCTTCTCCCATATACCCAGCTTCTGTCCCTCTGCTTTTGTGATGCTTCATCTGATTACTGTAGCTCAGAATAATCTCATTCATCTCTGAACTCCTATAGTAATTTAGGACTGTGGCAGGGGTTTACACTGATGTAAAGTTGAATTTTATTATTAATTGATGGAAAAAATCCGTAATAATAAAAGGCTACTATGAGTAAAGCCATTAAAGGAATTTGCATTTTTTGTGCCCAGAATAGCATCTTTAATTTATGCTTTTGAAATATAGTATATTTAATATACAAAATGATTTATATATCTTTCTGTNCGGCCCACTAGAGATCTATAGCTGCTCATTCCCAGATGGAAAGCAGGGACGAAGAGGTTTGGCTTGCTCATGAGCACCCTACCAAATAAAATACTGCAGGAAGGATGGTCTGATTTTAGCTAAGACTACTGATCTATCCAATATGAACCCAAGTTATTCTTATTAAACATTTTATGTAAGTATGTAGGAACATGGAATAAAGTGCAAAACACTTTTACTTCTAGATTTCACAAATTATAAAACTAAAACCAATGAGCCAACATTAAATATAAACAGCAGAATTGGTGGAATTTTTTTAAAAAGCTTTTATTTATTTATTTATTTGGCAGAGTGAGAGATTACAAGTAGGCAGAGAGGCAGGCAGAGAGGGAGGAGGAATGCTCAGCAGGGACCCTGATGTGGGGCTTGATCCCAGGGCCTTGAGATCATGACCTGAGCTGAAGGCTGAGGCTTTTTTTTTTTTTTAAAGATTTTATTTATTTATTTGACAGAGAGAGAGGTCACAAGTAGCCAGAGGCAGGCAGAGAGAGAGGGGGAAGCAGGCTCCTTGCCAAGCAGGGAGCCCGATATGGGCCTCAATCCCAGGATTCTGAGATCAGGACCTGAGCCGAAGGCAGAGGCTTTAACCCACTGAGCCACCCAGGCACCCTGAAGGCTGAGGCTTTAACCCACTGAGCCACCCAGGCACCCAGAATTGGTGAAATTAAAAGGAGTAGCATTTCTTCTTCCTCTGCCGCTCTCCCCCAGCTCATACTCTCTCTCTCAAATAAATAAAATCTTTTTAAAAATGTGTTGCTGTTGTTGTTGTTGTTGTTGTTTTTACCATATCCATATCCAAAGATTGCAGGATGGAGAACAGATTGTGTAGAAGCTACACACAGATAGCATGTATCCAGCACCTTCAAACATGATGATGATTTTAACCACCNTCATGACCTGAGCCGAAAGCAGAGGCTTTAACCCACTGAGCCACCCAGGCGCCCTAAAATCTTTTTTTAAATGTGTTGTTGTTGTTGTTGTTTTCACCATATCCATATCCAAAGGTTGCAGGATGGAGAACAGATTGTGTAGAAGCTACACACAGATAGCATGTATCCAGCACCTTCAAACATGATGATGATTTTAACCACTATAGTGCAGGGAGTTCTGGATGCCTCACTGCTATGTGTTCTATAGTGACTCAATTCATCCTCACCTTTTTTTCTCATTGCAATTTATTTAGCAAGCTGTATGTTATTGTGCCTTCACCTACTACCTGTATGATTGAAAACATCAATTGCAAATAGGGGAATGAAAACTTGTTTGAAAGATGCTTATTCAGGAATTAATTAGAATATATTTGTATTTATTTTAAACTTTTAGATTGTCATCCCAGTGAAAACCCAAAATGGAAAAACAAAATTGCACATCAGACTTTTCAGTTTGACATATAATAGTCCCAAATACTAATTGCCACTTAAAATATTTTACGTCTTACTGTGTGTTGTGTCATTAACTAGATTGTAAGCCCTGTGAAGACAACGAGAACATGCTTACTGTTTTTTTGTTTTATTCTATAGCCCTAACTGCGTTTCTGTTAGTTGGTGCCTAAGAAATGTTTGCTGATTGACCAGCTGTTTATATGTTGTTATTTCCTATGTCACTGTGAGCTCTTAAGGGCAGGGACAATTTTGTTTTAATCTGTGGATTCCAAATGCCTAGTACAGCAACTCTTACATGAGAAATGCTCAGTAAATGCTCTGAAAGAGCAAGCAGATGAGTTATCGGCTTTTGTTTGTGTGTGCATATGGGCATGTGCATGCCTTCTGTTAGATCTCATGCTTCATATACAAGACACTTTGAACACTTGTATAGGTCAGTGTTGTCTAAGAATCTTCCTTGGGGATGGAAATATTCTGCATCTGTGTTCTCTAATTGTCATAGTCACTAAGCATATGTGACCTTTGAGTGCTTGAAATGTAGTCAGGCTGAGAGCCTGAACTTACTTGTCTTCATTTTAATTATAAAATAGTATCATGTGATTGGTAGGCAGCTGAGATCCAGATATAATGTCTCTATTCTTAAACTCTTTTGACCACATCACCAACACTTTTTGGTTGTAATTAGATGTTGTTGGAAGTTGTTATTGGATGGATAAAAGGAGTTATTTTATTTATTTATTTGAATTATATTACTTTAAACACAGGGCAATGTATTCCATCAAATTGGTTTCCTTCTTTTCCCAAATGACCAAAAACATTGCATGCTATCCTTTCATTGACCCCATCATCTGATTTGAGTTTTTATCATTTCCTTATTAGTGTAGAGGCCTGACACTGACAACTTTATCAGATAAGTTTTACATGCCCTTTATTTTTTCTAATAGCCCAGGTTTCTCTGTGTCTGCTAGTCTCATTGTTTTAAACCTTTTCTCTTCTAATAAGCCATTTAAACTTGGGTTCTGTATTTGATCATCATTATTATCATCATTGTTTATAATGGTGTTTATAATAGTCTGTATTTGATTTGATATACTAATGTCTGCTGGTATTCTGATTTCAAATTTATGTTTTCTTTTTTTAAAAGGTTTATTTATTTATTATTTTAAGAGAGAGTGTTTGCCTTTGTGCCCGAGCATGTGTGTAGNCATGTAGCGGGGAGGGGCAGAAGGAGAGGGAGAGAGAGAATCTCGAGCAAACTCCCCACTGAGTCCAGAGCCCAACTCAAGCCTTGATCCTGGGACCTGGAGATCATGACCTGAGCCGAAATCAAAAGTCCAACACTTAACCCATAGGGCCACCCAGATGCCCCATCAAATTTACATAGTCTTAAAAATGTCTGAATATTCCTTTTCTTCTGTCAACTTTTTTGCTTTTCATATCATTTTATCGTTTCTGGTAGAGAAGAAGAATGAAGTGGCATCATCCACACTTAAACATACGATGACTCAATCCCTATGTAAGAAATAATCCCAACGTAACAACTTTTACAGCTGGTATCAATCGCATGAAATCAGTACACCAAGATTTTCTCTTTAGAACGACAGGGATTGCTTCCTCAAAGTGGTCAAAGTCTCTTATGCAACTTGTGGCACTTCAAGGGCAAGGCTTTGATTATAATTCATCACATATTTACTGCACNGCTGCACCTCAGTAATGGGTATATTTGCATATATTGTCTCATTTAATTCTTTTGACAATGCTGAATCTAGTAATATGCATTGATACGTAAACTCTGCTGACAAGCAGAAACACTTAAGAATTTTCCACTCATTCTCTACCCCTGGAGATTTAGTAGTTTTTTATATGGCAGAATTTGAATATAGCCTTTGGTGTGGCGACTTGCCTTTGTTCATTCTTTTAGTCTAGTGTATTAGTTCCCAAATTTCAACTGCATCAGAATTTCTTTTCAGGATTATACATTCAAAAGCCCATAAACTATACTTTATGGCTGAGTTAACTCTCTTTCCAAGGCAGTTTTGTCAATACAAAACGTTTATTTTGGAACTACTTTTCCCTTAGTACCCAAAAGTTGCATTTTGATTGTATTTCTTTATTTCCACTTTCATTCCAGCATAGTGCTACTCATTGAGAGAACTTGTAGATTTGTTTTTGAATAGATGTCACCTAATAAGAGAAAAACTCAGTAGCAATATGTAGTATCTTAGGCTCATGACTTGTGAATTGTGCTTTGGTCACATGGTTGCTTTCATCTGCCCCTTAACGGTGGGAAGGTAGCACTGCTTTGTTATCTTCTGCTCCAACTTGCCGATAAGTCTTCTCCTAAAAATACCTAATTATGTGTATTATGCATTATGTTCATTTTAGGCAGGTTGGGGGAACAAGGAAGAGAACTTTCTTTAGTGACTTGAGCTATAAATATATTTCTATTTTTTTACTTTTAAGGATTTTATTTGTTTGACAGAGAGGGAACACAAGCAGGGGGAGCAGCAGATGGAGAGGGAGAAGCAGGCTCCCCACTGAGCAAGGAGCCTGATATGGGGCTTGATTCCAGGACCCTGGGATCATGACCTGAGCCAAAGGCAGACACTTTACCAACTGAGACAACCAGGCACCCCTATAAATGTATTTTGAATCTACTTATCTGTTTGACCCAGATTTTGACAGTTACCTGCATTAAAATATTTGATGAGTTTAGCCTTGTAGAGAAACAATAATTACTTGCCTTTATTTATAAATTTCAACAAAAGCCATTGTGAAACCGTGTGAGCTAGCTTGTTTACTAAGAACATCTTTCTGGAGTTACTACTTCTTCATGAAAACAAATGTAATAAACTCAACTTAAATTGTATATTTAAAAGTATAATGCTAAGAATAGTCAAGCCAAATGAGAAAATGCAGACCAAGTGGAATGGGATTTTACAATAATGTCTACAGTTGTAATTTCTCTGGAATAGCACATCTGAAATGTTCTTGGGGAACATTAATAATGTTGAGCAACTATTGGAAACACATTACATTTTATTTCATATCCTATTTTATTTTTTTACAGATCTTGTAAACCCACACCACCTTATTTTTGATTAAACATTAAATAATCTTTTCAAGAGATTACATAATAAAACCAATTCTTTTGTATTTCCTCATCTCGTTGCCATTTTAAGTGCTTTTCATTCCTTCATTTCCTTTTATGCTTTCATAGTGTTTCCATCTGATATCATCTTCCTTCTGCCTGGAGGGCTTCCTTTAACCTTTCATGTAGCCAAGGTCTGCTACTGATAAATTCTTTCAGCTTTTGTAGGTTGGAAACATCTTTATTTCACCTTCATTTTATAAGATTTTTGTTGG